>JASDQU010263187.1:0-15410 GCA_032191745.1 Picea mariana | reverse complement strand
CAACTACTTACAACATGTCTGGAGAGCACTTTATGCTTCCTTTCTCACACATGAACACCCACATAGCCATCTCATTTGCTTATATAGAGATACATACACAAAATGATCTCCATTCAAATCCCCTCAGAACCGCAATGCAGTCACGCTCATCACCCCTCACACTATTCAAATAGTGTGTGCCCATACTTATATAGTTTTTTCTTGAGTTCACCTTCCTGTATGTGGATGCAAAAAAATTACATTGTGGACAAATTTTGACCACATCAAAATTATGTTAGTTACAACTGTGTCTAAATAAGGTATGACAATTATATTGTGAATAAACTTTGAACGAATCACATGGACCAAATCGTATGAAAGTTAAATTGTGGACAAACATCGTATGGCAATTATATTGTGGAAAAACTTATGTTATCAAACATTCTTTGACTAAATCAAATGGACAAAATCAAACGGATGAATTTCTTCATAGTTCATTCCGTCACAGTCCATTCTGCACAATTCATACCACACATTTCATACTGCGTAGTTCATAATTCTCAATCCATACTGCTCAGTTCCATACTACTCAGTCCATACTGCTCAATTCCATACTACTCAGTTCTATACTGCTTAGTTACATACTGCTCAATTCCATACCTCTTAGTTCCATATTGTTCAATCCATACTGCTCACTTATATACTGCTTATTGTCGCACCGTCACAGATCATTTCATCACAGATCATTCCGTCCCAGACCATTCTGTCACACTATCATAGTCCATTCTATCACACTGTCACAACACTAAGAACTGCACAAAGTCAAAACCACGCAAATTCAAAACTGTACAATCCATTCTGTCACACTTATACTACTTGTGCACCATACTATATGTGCAATAAAAAACCACACAATTCATTCTATTACACTTCTACTACTTGTGCACCATATTCTCTGTAGGTCATGTACATTCTATTTGAAACTATATCTCCTCTTCTCTTTTATGTACTCTGTATCATCCAGGGACACTGTCTTTTCCCATTGATATCAATGACAACACAATCTTATCACAACTACATGCTTTGATGTCTTCCTGGTGTCTTACCTTTATAACTGTGCACTTTCAAAACTGCACACTATGAATGTGCACTTTGACATCAATGACAAAAGTAACTGGTTGTTTTGATGTCTTCATGGTATCTTACTTTTATAACTGTGCACTTTCACAACTCCACACTATGACTGTTCACTTAGACATCAATGACAACAATGGTCTCAAGATTCTCCTCCTTTTTCAATGATGGAAACAAACATCTGTTGTTTCTTTCCCCCTTTGACATCGATGGAAAATGGATACACTTTGATTGTACTAACTCCTCCTTGGACTGCATTTTATCCCCCAGAGATAGAAAGTCCTGAAAAATATTCAAAAGTTGTTGCATAGATATTAGACTCAAACTATCCTTGAGTTGCAACTCACTCTTGTCATGCTGGTGTTCTTGGTCTTTGTCAAATAGCTAAAAAAACCTGACATATTCTTCTTGAGAGATATTTCTCCCCCTTTGGAAATAATGATGAAAGGCTCTGTATTTTTCATCTCCCCCTGTAATTGGGTTTCTGCTTCGTAGATTTGTCAGGATTTGCTTCCTTCCAGAGGGAAGATTCCTCCTGTAACCAAAACAATATTGCTACTAAAACATTTCTTCCCTTTTTGAGAACTATAACTTCCCCTATCAACAACACTTTTTTCTGTGATCTTCAAGTGACTATTATACATGGTCAAAAATATAAGAGATGTCGGTCTTTTACCAGTGGTCCTTCACATATCATTTCTTTTCTGGATGATTTAACTGCATTGCTTATTTGTTGTGACCATTGTCTTCTGTCAAGAGGTTCCCTGCTCTTGATGAAGCTTGTGCAATTTATCAATAAGGATATGTCTCCCATTCATGAAAAAAGTTAGGATCTTGGTCACAAAGGTTTCCTTCAAAATTTTCTTACAATCGACTGCTCTTTTGACTAATGGTAAATGTATCCTAACTTTTGAAAACACTATTGCTGAGAACTTCTATTTGTGTTGCTAAAAATTTATGGTGCTAAAGACTCTTGTATTGATTTTTCAGATCAACACCAAAATGTTTACAAAATATTATTGTCTTCTCTGAATATTTAAATGTTGATTTAGATCTATCTATATTCAAACCTCAAAATATATGCTCAAAGTGATTTGAAGTTTACTGAAATTTTCCTCAAAAATCACATGGATGTTGGTACCCTTAGGGCTAGTTTGGACCGTTGTTCATGACTTCATAAATCTTTAAAACACTGTCATCAATTGTTGGAAATGAAATTTTGCTAAAGGTAACAATCCTACAGTCATAACCTCAGTCTATTTCATCATACCTTCTAATTCCACTTCAATTTTGAGGTCTTCCTCATTTTTATAGATTTGATAATCAGTTATTGGGACAGAGAGGATTATCTTTAAAATCCTTATCATACAAAACATTTTTTGTTTCATCATCAATTGTAAGAGAACCCTTCCTTTCATACATCACATTGTCTTTGTTGTCTTTCTTCAAGAGAAGATACTTGGTTTGGTTCCCTATCTTATGACTTATACATCCATTGCCAACATATGTTGTTGATTCACATCCTTCCTTTTTATGATATTATGACTTCCTCCTCCATACTTTTGTGCACTTTTTTTCTTATGAAAATTCACTAGGCTCTTACAGTCATAAGATTTGTGACCAAATTTGTTTCATTTGTAACATCCTGTTGTATGAGGAAATTTGACAATGTGTCCAACTTTGTTGCACTTCCAACACTTTAAGGCATTATTGGTGCCTCTATGTTTCCTTTTTGCATAACCTTTACAATCCATGGATTTATGAAAAACATTATTGCATGACAAAAAATAGCCATAAAAATGAGTTTCATACATGACTGCATAGTTCCTACTTGATGATGTATCATTTTTTACTTTGTCTCACACTGATGAATTTAAACTTTGGGAAACACTCTGACTTGTTCTTTTATTTTATCCAGTATGAATTTGATTCCTTTCTTCATATATCTTTTGTGAGGAATTTGAAACAATTTCATTGATATAACCTAGATGACATTTGTCAGATGGTGATCTTTGGTGGCTTAATATCTCATCCAAGACTTCAATGCTTTTCATGAATCTATCTGTTGTCTTTTGTTGTGTGAGTGTCTTTTCCGTTTCTTCTTTTAGACTAGAAACTTCAGTATTTAACCTATCATTCTCATCTTCCTTTTTATTTAGTAGTATATTTTGATCATGAATGACTCTTTCAACTTATTCCATCATGTATTCCACATGTCTCTTTCAAATATGATAATCTTCTTTACATTTTTGCAGCTGACCTTTTAGCAATTGGTTCTCCTTTTTGAGTTTCAAGAGTTCTACTTCAACTTCTTCTTTAGCGTTGGAGGTATCCTTTCTTTTGTTTTCTTCTTTTAATGAATTAACATCAACATCCTTTTATTTTATTTGTCTCATGATGATTTTCTCAATTTCCATATCTCCTTCTGAATTCATCTTTAACAGGAGAAAATGATTAGATCAAGTTCTCAAGATATCCTTGACAAAGTCACCAGTTCTAAGGACAACAAACTAGAAAAATATTTAACAATCTATTCAATCATAGTTGAGCCTAGAAGCACTTAGTGCTATAACCACCAACTGAGTGGAAAACTAAAAGAAGTAACAAAAAGATAATCAAATTCAACTAGACTCGAAGCACTTCGTACTATAACCATGATTGAATGTAATTGAAATGACAACTAATCTAATTCAATCAGATTGGAAGAACTTAGTGTTGTAACCCTGGTCTAGACGTAATTGAAATGATAGGAATATAATCTAATTGCAAAAAACACACTCGACCAATTACTAATTCTAAATGGTGATTATGAAAAGCAATAATTTCCTCCTTGAAATATTGCAATTAATATTGAAATAGATCTATACAAAGTTATATCAGAATTTTGTTCAGCGTTGGAAGTACACAGAAATAAATTGTGAAATAAAACAGATAAATAGAATGGAAACTAATTGGAACGAAGTATTTTTGTTGTTGCAACAAGATGAAAACCATAACCAAACACATAAGAAATATAGAAATCAATCATAACATAAATCAAATCTATGATACAATAGATCATACAACATTACCTAACTAAGGAGGGGGGCCTGCCTCCCTAGATGAGGCATTACTAGAGTATTTCAATCACACAATGAACTTGAAATACTAATTAACACAGAAGAACTATAGAATAACCAAAACAATGATTTGATTATCATAAACCATAATTCATGTTACAATGATTAATCCTCCTTTACTCAAACTGAGTCATGTTCTTATACAATTCACACCAATTTTTGCTTAGTAATAAAGAGTTGAGGATAGCCATGAGGATCTACGATCCTCGGGATGTTCTCAGTTTCGTTTCAATAGTCTAACTAAGACATGTGAAGTGTTTATCCTCACTATTAGCATCCTCATTAATTTAAAATAATATATTGAAGATATTGTTGGAAGATTGGTTGTTGTCATTGATGTCAACCCTAGTCATTGGTTTTGGACCGCAAGATTGATGAAGGTATTTGGACATGAAGAAAAGTGCACATGCAGAAAAAACACCCATGGGTGGATAATATACATCATTTTGTTTCCGTTGGTAGGTGGAACGCCAGTTGAATCTTCATGGTTGAGGAGAAATGAATTTTTGAAGATGACAAAGTGAATTGAAGAAGTATAGGTCAACCCTAAAGATAATTAAAGAAAATAATTACAAAATAAGAAAGTGTCAGGTTGGACCTAATGTTAAAAGGAAGTGACATAAAGGGTATAAATACATATCATTTTAAACTCACACAAGTCGAATTTTAAAGAAAATATGAAGTAAAGAAGGCCAAATTTCAAGGGAGGATGAAGTCTTTTGGTGATGTGTTCTAAGGTATATTATTTACAGGTTAGCTTACCATTTTTGCTATAAATTTTTTTCTAGAACGATTCATATGGTGCATTTGGTATAGTATTGAGAAGACATATCTAGGTAATTGTGGTAAAAATTTCAGCTCTTTATTTGCTATACTTTTGGAGATACACTCTATGGAAAATAGGGTTTGTGACTAGTCCTGAAGCTAGTGATAAACAGGTGTTCCGAGTAAAATAGTCATAAATTATTTATAGAGAATAAAAATGAAGTGAGACAAATTTCATTGGAAAGAGTATAGGCTTTAGTTTCCTTTGTGCACATTTCCAAATATCATGTTAAATATTGAGCGCGGGGAATTCTATACAAGTTCACTCTCCTGAATAAACCATAATTGAATAAGTTCTACCATTTTCTCTATAACTCCTTTTTTGGGAGGATTCAAGGAGTGAAACTTGGAGGAGTTTCTAATAACACATTGAGTAATATTATCTACAGGATCAGAGTATTCCAAGAAGTGAAGAATTGCATAAGTTGAAGAAGTCTCAGAAAGCATTATCAGGTTATATGTGATGGTTGGTTGATGGTGATAATTTAATGTAAAGTTTTATTATCTCTCATATATTATTGGGCAGAAGGAAGGGGTAAGGATGGAGAGGTCAACCCTCTCTTGATATTGGATGATTGTTTCTTCCTTTTGGAGGTTTATCCCTTTGTTTATATTTGGAAGCTGGATCTACCTTTGGAAGTCATTACTTCCCTTGAACAATAACTATTGATTATTTATCATGTATTGTGCATGGTGTATTGTGGTGTATTGTTGTAACTCTTATACTATTGTTCATTTCTGATTGGATATAATTGAATGGTTTAAGTATAAGTTGAAAACGTTTTAAAATTGTACTTGATACTGATTCACCCCCTCTCAGTATTGACATCGATCTCCTCAATTGTCCTAGATCAACGACCTCTGACTATGCATTTGTATTTTTCCCAAAACATTTTAGTCACCAATTGTCTCAAAATAGTGTCCAAATATCCATTTGTACTTTCCCATATGATGTTCTTACCATTGAATGTGGTATCCAAATCATCATATCTATCACAACTATCAGGATGACGGTTATAACTACTCATGGTGGCAAAGTTCTAGTAGTGGTGGAAGTAGGTGTTGCGGCAATAGTGTTAGCCTATGTTGCAGCAATAATCTGGCATGTGTTGCAACAACTGGATTTGTAGTGACTGGAAATGTGTTTCAACAACTGAAAACTTTGTTGCAACAACTAGAAAACATATTGCAACAACTGGAAAACTTGTTGCAACAACTAGAAAATGGTTTGCAACAAAAACCTGATAAGGTTGATGGTGTTGCAACAATGAGTTAAGGGTTGTTGAAACAAGGTTTTGGTGTTGTATAAACCTTTTTGTAGTACATGTGAAATTTTTCTTGGAACAATATCTTATCACTCTTTCATTAGTGAGCATAAACAATCAACTTTCCCTTAATTACACTAGAAAACCCACTTGAAATGACATAATTTGTGAGGAAATGTACTTGATGAAAAAATATTGTTATACTAAAATTCACGTTGGAAGGAAGAGAAAAAGTGGCACAAAATGGCAAGGTAAAGGTGTGAAAAGGATGGTGTTTCAAAGACCCGTCAACCATCACAGACACCCATTAACCATCACATGCCCCTATCCTTTACCATACCCAATGGTATACCATTCCTTTTAATGCATTCAATCACTCACAATAATATCCCCTTAGATATTAAAATATAACTAAGGGAATTATTACCTGAAATCCCTTTAGCATTCATGTAGTATAAGTGCATCAAATTAGCACATGCACAATTGTCTTTTAATGCATTTGATGCTACCTGATTAGTCGGTAACTTGTAGAATCTTACATGTTTCCTTTGTGAGCCTTATGTTCAGTAATTAATCATCATCATTTGTCCTCATATGGATGGATATTAGTAGAAAAATAATTCTCAACACTCTCAACTATGAAATAAACTCCTCATTCCTTGGGAACAATAGTCATGATTAGCAACTTTTAGCTATCATAATCTTATCATTCCATATATAAAAATAGATTATTCTTAGTCTACAACATGTTATATACACTCTCAAACACTTTCACATGCACTAATGCATATCTATATGTACTAAGAATGCATCCCTAACATGCCCATGAGTGCATATGCATTCCAGCTTCATGTATTATATATGGTTTTCCAATAGGCCATATCATAATTGTAGCTACAACAATTGTATCAACATATTTCATTATTTATAACTCTCTTTATTGTTTTTGATTGTCCTTAAATCTCACTAGATTATTGTATCCTCTTATGGTCTCACTAGGATCTTTGAGCATGATTTATTTCTTCCATGGCCACTTTTAAGCCAAATCATACATGACTAATTTACATTTCCAGCCATTTTAGCCCATTGACTTTGAATCTACAACATCCATTTACTTTTCTGGACCAAATTGATTCAACTTCTCCTTGTCTTAACACTTCAACACTTGTTGTTCCTACACCATTATCTTCTCCTTCCTTATCCAATTGGCCTCAAACTTGACTTCCTTAGTCAACATTACAACATACTATAATTTTTCACATACGTCCTCTTTTCCAGCTTCATTGAGACTACCTTGAAGTAGTCATCTTTACTTTACAATCTCCAAGTTGGATGGCTTAGAAAAATACATATTTGTTGGGAGTCTCCAAGTTGGATGGCTCAGAAAAATACTCGCTCTGATGCAGAGTAGTCTTCCTCTTCATCTGTAGATTCTTCATCTCTCTGAACCTTGAATTATTCCTTTCTTCCTGTGGATCGATCTCGCACTACGATTCCTAAAAGTACAATCTTTTGAACTTTTTCCTTATTCACCTACTCTTCTTTTCGTTCTCACACTACTGCAAATACTGTGATTTATGGGACTGATTCTTTATTCACTTGTTCTTCTGGTTTTTAATTTTTTCTCCAAACCTTCATGTATTTGACAATTTCCTTTTTACCTGTAGATTTTTCTTCATATCATACTATTTCTAACCCTGTGATCTATGGGACCTAATTTTTATTCACCATTCTTCTTGTTTTCTTTTCCATTCTTTCTTATATATGATATCAATGTTTTCTTTCATTGAAGTATGACTCATACTTCTACAATCATGAGTTGTATGTCCATAGTTATGAAATTTGTAACATTCAATTATATGTGGGGCCACATAGAAATTTCTTACTTGAACATTTCTTTCACAAGCCTTGCAATCTGCAACCTTATGTCCAAAGTTAGTACAATAAAATCAATGTCCATAAAATAAATTCACATACCTAGGAGTGAATGATGTTCTTTGTTGTGTAGTCCTTCTGAGCTCATGTCTTGGTTGATCACGATATTCTCCTCTGTGGATCCCTTCATCATGGTTGAAGTGTTTTTGTTGCCTAAATGTGGTAGGTCTTTTTGAAGATGTGTCTCTATTATACTCTTTCTTCTTTGATTCTTGTTGACCATGATTCCTTCCTTTGATTACTTCTGCATAACTCTTACTCTTTTATTCATTCTTATTTTCTACTGAACTAGAGGGATTTTCTTCAACATTTTCTACTGATGATGTGGGTGTTTCTCTCTCTTCAATATTCATGTTGATCTAGATGTCTTTGATTCTCAATGTGAGAACTTATTCTCCAAGCTTCTAAACCTCTTCTTCTTTCTTCATGATCCGACTCTTTATGACTTCTTCCATCTTTTTTTCCACTTCAATTTGGATCTTCAAGGAGATGATTTATTTTTCAGGTCTTCTCTCTTATTGAGCAAATTATGCTTCAAGATGATTTAATTCGTCAATTCTTTCCTTAAGATGATCTATTAATATATTCTCGCTCTTTTTTGGTTCTTCCTTCTCTGTTGTTATTTTGATTTACAAACATTGATTCTGATCCTTGAGAGTTTCTTCAGTCATTTTGGATTCTTCTAGATGACCCTTTAACATCATTATCATCTCCTTGACTTCTTTGGAGTTGGCGTTCTAAGATTATTCTTTCTTCAACATATGATTACTCATGAACTCTTCTTTTCTCTTTGCTTATTTAAGTTGGATATTCAATGTGATTGTTTCATCTTCAAGTTCTCTTTCTTGTTGACTGAATTCTGATTCATGATTCTTTTCCTTTTCAATCTTAGGGTTGTCTTCTATTTCATTCATATTTTCTGTCTCATCACTTTCAATCTTCAAATAAGGGCATTCAATTTCAAGATGTATGCACTCTTCAAAACTAAAGAAAAAGAACTCACTCCTCATTATTATGAACTCTTCTTCTTCTGAATCTGTTTGACATGATGAGCATCTTACCTCTTGTTTTGTACCTGTATCTTATTTAGTAATATTTGACTCTGTAATGGGAGAATAATATATATTATGTAACTTATCCCATAGTTCTTTAGCTGATGAATAGTTTCCCACTTTTTCCTTTACTGAATTAGGTAATCCTTCCATGATGAAATCCATTACTATTTTGTTGTTATTTTCAATTCCTTCTTGGATGCAGTATTTGGAGGTTTCTTTGTAGTAGTGTACCCTATAACAATTGAGTGCCAAATAGCATACCCCTATGCTTGTAAACACACCTTCATCCTACAACTCAACATTTCATACTTAAGACCCTTTTGACCATTGAACATTGGTGCTCCATTCACACAACATTCCAGTATCTACCTTCCAGTGGTTAAATTGTTTCATTGAAGGAACGTGCTATCATACCAATTGTTGGAATACAGAGAATGGGGGCATGAATCAGTATGAGCACTTTATACCAATTTTAACCACAATATATATTATTTCACTTTAACAACAATGTTCAACAGTATATCATCAATGTACCATCTATGATTGCATTCAATATATCATAAGCATATAATCATAAACTACATCACATCAAATACAGAGTACACAATTATTTACATGGAAACCCAAATGGGATAAAACCAAAGAATGTTTTATTATATATATCAAGAATTCATTCATAGGAAGCAACAACTTCCAAATTCTCCGTTGCAACTGGAAGGAGGATACAACCCCATATTCTCAGGATCCAACCTGAAGGAATATACAACTTGCTAAATTCTCTGGCTCCAACTAGAAGGAGTATACAAACCCCTGGGTTCTTCGGCTCCAACCAAAAGGTGGTACAACCACCTAGTTCTCAGGATACAACCGGAAGGAATCGCCAACTCCCTGATTCTTCCAGCACCAACCAGAAGGAGGCTAAATCCCCCTTTCCTTTCCCCATCTTGCCACCCTGAAATATAAGTGCCAAATGTGGAAATCTTTTCATTGTCATTGAATCAACTCTATCACTATCACAACTGTCAATGAAAACCTGTCACAACCTATACCAATATTCTTCTAATATTTTATAAATATTCGCGACATATCTATGCTATAACACGTGGATGTTTGTGACTCTCTTTACTACAACTCGTAGATTTTTGCAACTCTCTTCTATGCAACTCGCAGACTACTACAAATCTCTCCCAGTTTCATTGCCACTATCTTTGTCACTATGTCTTTGTCACTATCATTGTCTCATCAACCTATATCTTCTCGTCAACCAACTAACACATATATACCATAGCATGCATCAACTGTATACCACCATACATATTATCTCATGCATCGATCATGAACCAAAATATACATAAACAATGAAAGTGAATCATTAACTAGAGCATAAACCATGTACAACTTGTGCCATATACCATATCATCAATGAAGTATCTCAAAGAGCCTATGCATATGCCACCATACAACATAAATATGTCTCAACCATGTACATTCAACTCAAATATAGAAACTATAAGAACCATGTCATATGTTGAATTAGATATAAGAGTGCTCCTAACTTAGCCAAGCTACCAAGATATAACATAACAACCATACCAAGTATGCCTCAAGAATAAACCATACCATGACAAGAAGTAACCATCAAAACAAGTATATAACCATACCAATACCTATGTAGTTGACCTGCAACTTTGAGATGTTGACCTGTAAACTTAATCCATACCTTTAGGGACCTGGAACCAACACATACTCAAACATTCATTACCTTTTCACAGATACACAACCTTATCTTCTACATCCCACGAATATACATTCTTTCCTTCACTACAGGTTGCATACATCCATGCCTTTCTGACCTGCAACCCGTGGATACCTTAGAAACTAGGGTTTGTTGCAACTCTGAGACTTTTTCATTCGAAATTCATTTTCTAGCTTAGAAACATGTCGTCACAACCTTAGAAAAATATCACTAGTTCACAAGATAGATGATCAATGAATGATTGTGTGAGTGTATTTGTGAATGACTCCTTGAGGTGATTATATACTTGTGCTAGGTAACTCCTCTCTTTAATTTAGGGCTTCTAGGGTTTTACTGTTGCAACGAATTTACCCTTTAACTAAGACTGTTAACTAACTAGGGGATTCTTGACCACTCTTCAAGGATTCCAACTTTACAAGTCCATATCTCCCTAACCGTGAGGAACCACATGGAATTTTGCATATCACCAAAAATAGCACGACAAGTACTATCCATCAATGAGGGTCTTTCCTGTATTCATATTTTCCTTTCTATACATATTCTTCATTTAACTTCAGGTACCAAAACCACACCGTCAGGGCTACCAAAATTATTCAAGGGCTGACATCAATCTTGAATATCAGTCTCCAAGGGTTGACATAAATGATAACCAAATGTCCAAACAAACTGCCCAACAATACACCTCATTGAATTCTAATTACATCCTTTTAGAATAACTTTGCACATAATGCATTACCTTATGTATCTCATGCACTCTTTAGAGTGCATGAGTCTTCCTTATTCCCTCCCTGAACTTCTTATACTTGTACCATGCTTCCAATGCTCTAATCTGATAATAATAATGGAGGTACTAGTCCAAAAATATATAGCTAATCCTTGGAGATGATGTACCTTATCTCCAAGTATACACTATGTCTCTCTTTATAAAAAGAAATAGCTTCCCGAATTCTCAATTTACTTGGTTGAACTTGGATCATATATCAATATTCTTCATTCCTAGCCTTTGATCATATTGTTAATATCCCTTGACATAACACTCTCCCCTTGAGTGTCTCTTCTCATATTTGATCCAAGGTTCAATCCAATTTACCTTCTATATAAACCATCCTTCCATAGTTTGTGTTTTGTGGCTCCATGTGCACCCTCTACACATGCATTATCATAAAATATAGATGGTATTTATTATTCATCGTCCACAATTGATATGCACATTTTTAAGATATGAACCTACCTTATTCCCCAAGCCTCTAGGATCCATTTTATTTTTCAGACATTCTTTGCAATTATAATCTGGATCTTATTCTATAATTTCATGGATACCTACAAACTTTTCCTCCATTAAAGAATATAAATACTTTATCATCTAAATCATGCCTATTAATTCCATTGGAAACATTCCACATATATAGTCCTCATTATAAACTTTCTTAGTCCTATTTGTACCCCTACTTTTGGGACTATACAGGAACAAATTATGTTGGCTAGGAATAATTTTACGATTTTGTATGTAAGACGTGTTTTCTTCTCTTTAAACCTAATAGTCATCTTTTATTTTCTTATGAATTCATATAATAACTATATTATTCTATCCATGGCCTTTCCAATGACTACTTCCTTACTCAAATCTGAGTTTTGAGTAGAAATCTAGTCAACTGAATGTTGCCAATTCCCTCTTTTGTACACCTTTCATGTGGTGTAATTAATTCCAAACACCAACGCCTTTCAAATTTTGGCAGAATCTCAATTGGGTTTATCCATGCCTAAACGTTAATATTTTTTTCCAATTATCACCTTCATATAGGAATCCAAGTTGCTAGTTACAACTTGTTAAAGTTTTAACTATTTTTCCCTTTTAGCATTGAATTCTACAGGAATCTTCTCTTCAATCATGCACAATGTAAGTACCAATATATTAATTTTGGATCCATATCTATATTCTATGATCCATGATATTTCCATTGACTACTCCTGTACCCAAAATAGAACTTTGAGCAAGGATTTATGTCCTCTAGAAGTAAATTGGTGCCCAAATTATACCCTTAACTGTTTCAATTGTAACTTTATCATATGAGTTTTGTTTTTCACTCAGAACAGCTCATTGGAAATCTCTCCTCGAGCTATTTTATTTGAGCTATAATGCCCTGATGTTTTAAGCGTATGTCATATTCTCATAAAATTTGGCTTCCCAAAAACATCGTATAGGGATTCAAAAACGTCCCACGAGATCGGGACCTGCAAGAGCACTACAAATTTCTAAAACATTGACTAGTTATTTCTAAAAGAATTGTTGATATGGAATTTTGAGTTACATGAAACGTTGAGGTGATGTCATATCAGCCACTTAGTCACCATGTATCTACCCTATCATCCTTCATCATCTTCTTCCTCTCTCTTCCATATTATTTCTCTTACCTCTCTTCTCTTTCCCCCTTCTTTTTCTTACTTTACCTTTACACTACACTTTAAAAATAATAAAGTATTATTATTATTTTTATTTATAGGCCCACCCATATCAGCTTCCCACCTATCACACCACTAACCTTGGATGGGAAAAGTATCCCACCTTATTTGTTAGACTTCCATGCATCACCCTTTCATTGGTCACAAGGATGGTCAGGTCCCATCCCACACCCTTTTTCTTCAGTGCACATACTTTGTTTCCCTCTGATCCAATGGTGGAGATGATTGGGAGATCAATGGAAGAAGATCCATTTATCATCGCTAACATGTGCAAGGGTTAACACCCCCCTCACTACATGAACCCAAAAGTTTTCAATGACACATGGTAGTTTTTACGAGTTTTGCATTTCCAAAGAAATTTTGTAAAATTGCTTGTTCATGATGCAAAACCACTTGTGGTTTTGGTAAATACCGCCTCGCCTATTGTGGCATCCACATCATCACAGGGCCTACCATCACGCACTACAGACCCTCGATACTACCACCATGTACTAACACTGACCCACCACCGTGGATATCCATGTCACCACTTCCACATCACCCAACACATGTCCCCCACGTCACCATTGACATCGTGTACTGCAAGTCCCCAAATTTTCCAAATTTCTCCAAATTTCTCAAAAATGCCTATTTTTAAAATTTCCTTCATGGACACCATGGAACTATGAAATTAATCTTGTTTTGGCCAATCTCATCTCTATGCGTGTCAATTCGACCTCACACATTAAATTCGACACTTCACGTCAAATTATCAATGAAGTTTACTTCATAAATTGGGGATTTTTCCCAATTTCTCCCAAGTTCACCCTGGTTTCTCTGTAATGTCCAAAATTTGACAAATTACATACCCAGAAATGATCAAATAGAGGTTAAAATCCCAATCTTAACCCTTGGTCTCAATTCCTTCAAATTCCTTATGAATTTTACCTAATTTCATAGGAGTAATTTTGAAAAATGATTTGCAAATGTCCTCTGATCTTTAGTTTCTACAATTCAACTTCTCTATGCTAATAAATGGCCCATGAAGTCTCAGTGTTGAACACGTGGCTCTAATACCACAAGGCAATTTCCCCAACCTCCAAGTTGGGCCATGCCATGCAATGTTTTTCTCTTATACCATTATTAATTATCATGCTTTGCATATGCAACGAATACGCAGTCCTCACAACATACATTCCATGCATAATTATGTACAATTAAAACAAATAGAATTAATCATATTACACACAATAATCATCATGTAAACACACATAAAAGAACACTTATCTTTTGTTGTAAATCACCAATTGCATGCAGACCTCAAACATTCCTTCCAGTTGCATACTCTATTTTTCATGCACTTTCAATAGCGAGTCACCCCTGAGCCGGGTATATGACTCCACCAGGGAAAAGGTACTCTCACCAGTCCCACTAAGGTCATACAAAACTCAAAAAAGCAAGACAAGGCCAATGGAACCAACTCTAGCAGTAGTTCCCCCTCACAACCTCTCAATCCACACAAGCTTCTAACCCAAGGAAGTGTACCCTTTGACTTCTCCACATTCCTTTGACTATCCAATTTCCTTTCCAGGGCTTCAACAACTGGCCATCCATGAAGTATCGAAGAACTATGGAAATTGGAAAATGTTGGAAGATTGATTGTTGTCATTGATGTCAACCCTAGTCATGGGTTTTGGACCACAAGATTGATGAAGTTATTTGGACATGAAGGAAAATGCACATGTAGATACAACACCAATGGATGGATAGTATACATCATGCTCTTTCTGGTGGTATGTGGCACGTCATGTGGATCCTCATGGTTGAGGAGAAATGAATTTTTGAAGATGACAAAGTGAATTGTACATGTAGGCCCTGAAGACAATTAAAGAAAAGAATTACA
>JASDQU010263186.1:0-12485 GCA_032191745.1 Picea mariana | reverse complement strand
GAGTATGTACTCATGATACCTAGGCAAATCATGGAGATATCCTATTGGAGACAAGAAATCCTGAGATATTTAATCTCTAGGTAGGTAGTTGTTCTAACTTGATTGACTACCATTCGGGTGGCAAGTAGTTATCGCAATATCTCACAAGCTCATCTATTAATTTCAAAATTTAAATCGTGGGTTGAGGAACTTGAAGATAGAGAAGGTGGAGCATGTTAAACCCTAAATCATGGCACATTACCCCTTAATTGGGACATATTACATTCGTATTTTTATTTGATTTATGTCATCTTGGGTCCATTATTTGTAATTGTACCTCCTTGTCTCCTATATATTACAAGGAGACCTTTTCATCTGGAATCATCTTGTATTTGTGAATTCATAGGATGTATAAGGAGGTTTCCCCCTTGAAGAGGATTATTATTTGAATTTATCTCTTTTTCAAGGAGTTGACTACTTATTCTGAGGTTTTTATGCTATTTTGATATTTGGTTCTTAACATTTGGTATCAGAGCTAGACAATCATTAGGACTGGCTTCTTCAAAGAAAGTCTTCTTGGATTTTTCGCTACAAATTTTTTATGGAAGGTTTCAGTATATGGAATTTCTATGGTGTATAGGAGACATATAGAGATAACGTGGGTCTAAATTTCAGATCTTGGTTCATTATATGTTTGGAGATACATTATGTTCAAGTTAGGGTTTTTGACTAGTTTTGAAACTAGTATGAAACATGTCTTCTTGGAATTTTCGCTCCCACTTTTTTGGGATTGGTTTCAAATTCTGAAATTTTTATAGTACGAAGGAGGAATAGTGAAGCATATTTTGTATAAATTTCAGCCCTTTATTATCTGTGCTCTGAAATTTATTCTCTAAGGAAATTAGGGTTTTGGGTTGGTCCATATTTCAGTCTAAAACAAGTGTTCTTGGGAAAACTATTATATATAAACCTACAGACCTCCAAATTGAGTGAGAATTATTCCATTGGTTAGGGTATATACCAAAGTTTTACTAGTGAAAATTTCAAGTTCTGAAATGAATACAGTGACATGTGGCAAGCCATACAAGTTCACTCTCATGAAAGGGAAAAAAATCAGCACATCTTGGGAAAGTTGTCATAAAATTCTCTTAGAGAATCCAATATTGGTCTAACCTATGGGGTTGGAAAGAAGACACATAAGTCTACCGCATTGTTAGCGTCCTAACTCACACATAGGTAGAGAAATATATTTGGATGTAATAAAGGTCAATATTAATAAGGCCTTTCAATAAAATAGAATAAGGCGGATGTAAGAAGACCTAATAGAAGCTTTTCCTTCTAGAAGGATCTTCCTCTAGATGCTTCTCTTGATAGACATATTTAGTATAAATAAGGGTCAAGGGAATGAAAACCATATCTTGGATATTATTGTAACAGAGCGTTGCTTGACTGGAGGTTGCCCCCTCGAAGAGGCCCGTGAACATTTCTTTCTGAATCAAAGTGTTATTTTTGTTGTTGTTCTTATATCATTTATGTGTTATTATGGAGATTATGCTAGTTATATTACTGTTATTCTTCCATTTCTAGCATTTTATTTCCATTCTACATACTTTTTATATCTAGTATATTACAAGTGGTATCAGAGAACATACCTTGGTAGAAATTGTGGGAATTTTTTTTCTCAGGGTAGAGACGTATTCCGACGTCTTTAAGCCACATAGATCTGTTGTTATGTGCATAAACCCATGGTTGAGGGATTCATACACACAGGAAATGAAAGTGGTTCTTAAGTTCACATTTGTTGGCCACCCTTGTAACCCCTATTGGTACCCCTTTGAGTGGTAGTGCATCAGACAAGACCTGTGTATGGATCGGCCTAGATTTCCTGAAGCCCTCTTTAGATAAACCAAGCAGCCACTTGACTGCTATAGTGCCACCGAGAACAACACTTGGGAAGATGCTCTTTAGTACCTGGGTAGTTGGGTAGTACGGATAAGGGTACGGTCTATCCTCCTTAGTTAGTGCCCTGAGATATTGGGCCGAGTACTATTGTTGGACCCTGCATGTATATCAGAGAGCTATAGCACAGGGAAAACCCTTGTCTGTAGAACCCTTGAATACCTAACCCTTGGGGGACAGAAACATAAACAAATTAAAACAGACAAGATCTGTTTCCACACAACTGTGTTCAGGTTGCCAAATCACTACACTTTTCTTACTGGTTAAGCATTTGGGGATTTCATCGTTGCAGCATTCTTCAGACCGGATTATAACTCCGCAGGTGGAAAAAAAAAAGTCTAGAAATTTTTTCACCATTATTTGAGACCTATTCCATTGGATTCATCTCTTCGCCTTTATCACATTGATCCATATAATTTTTCGACAAATTTTTTCACCCCACCCACCCCTTTTCAGTTCACCCATCCCCATGGCCCATACCCATAGCCAAGACCTGGAAGCTCGCTTCAACACCTTGCAATCTAGTCTCCTCGAGACCCAAAAAGAAGTGAAACAACTCAGTGCCAATGTTTCCTCCATAGATACATCCATCAATACAACCATCAATACAACCATGCAGTGCTCAATGGAGGAAGTCAAACAAGAACTGACCACCCAGCTTGAATCTGTCTTTGCATCACTCTACACCAAACTGAAGATCCCTACAGATGACCCTTTCTCTGACGCACCTCCAAAGACTGAAGGTGAACATTCCTCCCATTCCCATACCTTTCAACACCATCACTTTCGACATGACCTACGCCTTCCATGGGTGGATGTGACCAAATTTGATGGCTCAGACCCCACTGGTTGGGTAACCCAAATGGAACATTATTTTTCTGTATACGGCATTACAAATGACTTGGCCAAACTCTAGTATGTTGCTCTCCATCTAGATAAAGAACATTGGAAATGGTGGAAATGGAGAAAATCTTCCCATTAAGGGTATATTGCTTGGACCCAATTTGTGACTGAGCTTTATTAATGCTTTGACACTTCTCCGCCGAGTACTTTCCCTTAGTAACTCCGATCACTTTTCTAAATACATTTTCCCGGTTCGGGCCTTTATATATGTTATTTCTCCCTAGACACCATTTGACAAAGTTGAAACAATCAGGAACAGTAGAAGACTTCATAGCTGCCTTTGATCATCTAGATTTTTGAACAGAGGGCATGACTGATGCTTTCTTTCGAGAGTGTTTTATCAGTGTCCTCAAGGATGAGATTCGGGCCCATGTCCTCATGGCTCGACCTTCGAGTTGGGTGGAGGCTACTAAAAGAGATAAAGAAGCACAATAGGTTGTATCCTCTCAAAATCGTAAGCCCTCCTTTATCCCTCGCCCTAAACCCATAACTCCCACTACTCCCTCCACCCCATTAAAGATCCAAAAATTGACCAGGGCTGAAATGGTTGAATGCCAACTCAAAGGCCTTTGTTATAATTGTGATGACAAATATTTCCAGGGCCACAAGTGTAAGGAACAAAAGCTTTTTATGGCCATCTCTGAGGATATTTCAGAAGAGGATGTTGAAACTCCCCTTGTGTCTGAGTCACCTGAGATCACTGACATAACCCCTCCCTCAGACCCTCCCGAAGTGGAACCGGCCATTTCCCTCAATGCTCTCACTGGCTTCTCTACTCCCCAAACCCTCAAGTTAATCGGTTACATCAAGCATCGGAATGTCATCATTCTAGTTGATAGTGGAAGCACCCATAATTTTATTCATCGCCGCATTACCCAAGAAACTCATTGCTACATCCATGCCATAAAAAATTTCCAAATCATGATTACCAATGGTGGTTCCATGAAATGTGGAGGGCACTGTGAAAATGTGCATCTCCAAATCGGTGACTACCACCTAAAATCCCATATGTTTTCTATCGACATGGGTGGTTGTGACATTGTGTTGGGTGCAGACTGGCTAAGGACTTTGGGTCCCATTCTCATGGATTTTAAGGAATTAATCATGCAATTCAACCAGGAAGGCCACCAATATAAATTCCAAGGCATCATTGTTGGTTCACTTGAGGTCATTAGTTCCCATCGCATGGAAAAGCTTCTAAAAAAGGGTCATTATGGTGTCATTTCCCAACTCCATGCCATACAAGCAACAGAGACACCCCTGGTGCTGCAAGACCTCCAAGCCCTCCTTTATAAACATCAAATGGTATTTTCCACTCCCTAAGGACTCCCTCCTTCCTGTGGTGTTCATGATCATTCCATTCCCCTTGTACTCGGAAGCCTTCCTCCCAATATTCGTCTGTATCGCCACCCCCTTTCACAAAAAAATTAAATTGAGAAAATAGTCAAGGAACTTCTTAATGCAGGCATTATCCGCCCTAGTACAATCCCTTACTCTTCTCCTATAGTCATGGTCCTGAAGAAAGAAGTTTCTTGGAGAATGTGTCCTAACTTCCGTGCCCTCAACAAACTGACCACTAACGACAAATTTCCAATTCATGTCATTGATGACCTCCTGGATGAATTGAGTGGCACCCAATTCTTTACTAAACTTGATCTTCACTCAGGCTATCACCAGATACGTATGAAAGAGGCAGACATTCCCAAGATGGCCTTTCAAACTCATGAGGGCCACTATGAGTTTTTGGTCATGCCCTTTGGCTTGCGTAATGCCCCCTCCACCTTCCAAAGCCTCATGAATCATGTCTTCCATCCCTTTCTCCATCATTTTGTCTTAGTTTTCTTTGATGATATCCTCATCTATAGAAAAACCTGGATAGACCATCTTACTCATGTTGATTGAGTTATCCATCTACTCTCTCAACACCAACTTTTCCTGAAACAGTCTAAATATGCTTTTGGTGCCTCAGAAGTAGAATACTTGGGTCATCTAGTTGGCAAGGATGACGTTGGGGTGGATCCAAAAAAGATTGAAGCTATGCAAGACTGGACGCACCCCAAGACTCTCAAAAGCTTGTGTGGATTTCTGGGCTTAACAGGGCATTATCACAAGTTTGTTAAGAATTATGGAAAGATTGCAACACCTCTCACTTCTCTCCTCAAAAATAACTCTTTCACTTGGACTCCAGCCGCTACTCAAGATTTTCAAACCTTGAATATGGCCATGTGCACCACTCTGGTTCTAACCCTTCTTGATTTCACAAAGACCTTTGTGTTGGAATGTGATGCCTCGGGGAAAGGAATCAGTGTTGTCCTTATGCAAGAGGTTCGACCTTTGCCCTTCACGAGAAAGCAACTATCTGAAAGGAATCTAGGAAAACCCATCTATGAAAAGGAAATGTTTTCTATTTTGCATGTCATTGATCTGTGGTGCCCTTATCTCTTGGGGCAATGTTTCCAAATTAAGACAGACCATCAAAGCCTCAAGTAATTTCTGGAACAACACATTTCCTCCCCAGAGCAACAAAAATGGGTGAATAATCTCTTTGGATATGATTATGAGATCATTTACAAGAAAGGAAAAGACAATGTGGTGGCAGATGCACTGTGCCAAAAATATGAAGAAGAAGGATCCCTTTTTTCTCTTTCCTTCATTGTACTAGATTGGCTCCAAGCTATTCGCCAGGAATGGCTACAAGATCCCAAAAGTTTGCATCTGATCCAACAATTGTAGACCAATTCTCCAGCTCCCCCAAGGTACTCTTGGCTCCAGGATGATATTTGATACAAAGTTCATTTGTATTTAAGTAAACAATCAAATCTTAAATCCACGATACTTTCTGATCTTCATGCTACACCCATAGCAGGGCACTCCAGGTTCACCAAAACCTATGACAGGGTCAAATGTTCTTTTTTCTGGTATGGTATGAAACAAGACATCCGTAATTTTGTCACTGAATGTGATGTGTGTCAATGCAACAAGGGAGAAATAGTCAAAACTCTGGGCACACTACAACCGCTTCCGATTCCATCTGCTATTTGGAAGGATATCCCTATGGACTTTATTACCGGCTTACCCAAATCAGGAAATAAATTAGTCATAATGGTTGTTGTGGATCGCCTTTCCAAGTATGCTCATTTATGTGCTCTTCAACACCCATTTACTGCATCCACGGTGGCTCAAATTTTCATGGACCAGCTCTTCAATCTTCATGGCATGCCACACTCTATTATTTATGATTGTGACCCAACTTTCACAAACAGTTTTTGGCAAGAACTGTTCAAGCTACAGGGCACCCAATTGCATCTTAGCATAGCTTATCATCCCCAGACTGATGGTCAAACATAAGTTGTCAGCAAGTGTTTGGAAACATATCTGAGGTGTTTTGCCTCTGAAAAGAAAAATCAGTGGGCTCAATGGTTACCCCTAGCTGAATGGTGGTACAACACTTCCTACCATATAGTTGCATGCATGACTCATTTTGAAGTGGTATATGGACATAATCCACCTTCAGTTCTCTCATACTTATCGGGTACCTCGAAGGTCTAGGAGGTTGACCAAACAGTTACAGTTCAAGAGGACATTCTCTGTACCCTCAAAGAGAACTTGGTCATGGCACAGAATCATATGAAGCAACAATCATATCAAAGTCTCTCTGAACATCAATTTGTAGAAGGGGATCAGGTGTTTCTGCGACTACAACCATACAAGCAAACTTCCCTCAAGGCTGATCATTGTCAGAAGCTAGCACCCAAATTTTATGGTCCTTATACCTTTCTCAAGCATGTGGGACAAGTCGCATATCAGTTAGCTCTACCCAGTCATTCGAAGCTACATCCTATTTTTCATGTTTCATGCTTAAAGAAGGTGATTAGAACTAGGTGCCAAATTCAAACCAACCTTCCCGAGTTAGTTGAAGAAGGATCCATTTGGCTACAGGTAGAAGAAGTTTTGGACTAGTTTGAGCATCGCCTGCATCACAAAACCATCAAGGAAGTGCTAGTCCAGTGGAAAGATACAACTCCAGTAGATGCCACTTGGGAACCAGCTACCATTCTGCAGCAGTTTCCACATCTCAAGCCTTGAGGACAAGGTTGTTTTTAAGGGGGCGGACATGTTAGGGTCCAAACCTACACATAGGTAGAGAAATATATTCAGATGTAATAAAGGTCAATATTAATAAGGCCTTTCAATAAAATAGAATAAGGATGATGTAAGAAGACCTAATAGAAGCTTCTACTTCTAGAAGGATCTTTCTCTAGATGCTTCTCTTGATAGACATATTTAGTATAAATAAGGGTCGAGGGAATGAAAACCCTAGCTTGGAGATTATTGTAACAAAGGGCTACTCGACTGGAGGTTTCCCCCTCGAAGAGGCCCATGAACATTTCTTTCTGAATCAAAGTGTTATTTCTGTTGTTGTTCTTATATCATTTATGGCTTATTGTGGAGATTATGCTGGTTATATTACTGTTATTCTGCCATTTCTAGCGTTTTATTTCTACTCTGCATACTTTTTATATCTAGTATATTACACACATGCCTAAATTTTAGACCCAGAAGGGACCAAATTGCAGAGTTACAGTAGAATAAAGGTCGGCTAGAAGAACAATCTCCAAATCAGGGTTTTAAAAGGTGCATTTTTGTTTTTTGGAAATTTTCATATCTTTTGACKAAAAGATCCAATTGGGGTGATTCAAAAAGTGGAATAAAGTGGGATAAAAGGAGTATCACATAAAATTGGGAGATTCTTAGGGATTTTTAGGTATATACTTATTATGGTGTCTCTAAACATAGGAGTCGTCGTTACTTTTCAACGCTACAACTCGGGGACAATGTGGTTCTTCCATGTACCTAGAGTATATCGTAAGGCCCCTTTTGAACGATTTTTCATTAGAAAACACTACTATGGATTTGAGCCTTTCTGTACCTAGTGTATATCGGGAGACCCCCTAGAATCCTAAAACCAATTGAGTAAACCATTTGGCCATCTTGTTTCTATAGTACACCAAGAACGACACTCAAGGAGATCACTCTCTATTACCTAGGTAATCGGATTGTATGGCTAAGGGCATGGTCACGCCTCCTTAGTTAGTCCCTTGAGATATTGGGCTGAGTATTATTGTTGGACCCCACATGTATGTTAGAGAGATATAGCACCTGACACTCCCTTTTCTATGAGGACCTCTACCTAATACAATTAGGAATTCCTACCTTGCAGTGATACTTTTCCAACATGCCACCAAAAAAGGGAAATTCTACACCAAATAATCCCTCAGACAGTCCTACATGGACTCTTGATGAAGGTGAAAAAATGTGCAAGGACATAGATGATTTACAAAATAAGGAAGTAACAAAATATGAACTACAAAGGATGATGGATTCAACTGAAGCTAAACTAGAAGCGATGATGGATACTAAGATTGATAAATTAAAAGGGGAGATCATGGAATGGTTGAAAAAGTTGTTAATAGAGAGGCCACCTGAAAGTGATAATGTATCCCATCAAATTCATGATGAGGACACAAGGAGGATGAATCAAGACTATAGAAACTCCATAATTGGGTTGAAGACCAACCATTTTCCTAGGATCGATATGAGAAAGTTTGATAGAAAGGATCCAATCACATGGATACTCCAGACTGAGTAGTTCTTTGATCTACATGATGTTCCACACACACAAAAGGTACAAATTATGTCCTTATATTTAAAACTTAATCAATTTATGTGGTATCAATGGCTTTGTTATCAAAAATTCACTTTTCTCTTGGACAATTTTCATGGAAGAAATGATAGCACACTATGAGGATATAAGGAGAAATACCTTCTTAAGCCAATCGATAAATCGCAAGCAAAAGGGTTCAGTTTCAAAGCACATTGAGAACTTCCAAACATTGAATATAAAGGTAATGGATATTCTAGATGAGAACATGATTGATGTATTCATACGAACTTTGAATTATAACATTCAACATGAGGTTCTCCTTTGAGAACCCAAATCATTGGAGAATGTGTTCATCGTGGTGACAAATGTTTAAAGTAAAAATMTGGCYATGGCTACTAGAAGGACCACCCCTAACATCTATCGAAAGAATAATGTTCCTTCTTATAAACCACCTCAACCTAAAAGGTTGACACCTCAACAATTTGAGGAAAGAAAATAAAATGGTTTATGCTTTAATTGTGACAACAAGTACAGTAAGGGACTTAAGTGTGGTGAGAATAAATTATTCTACATAGATTGCGAAGAGGAAGAAGAACAAGAACAAGAACAAGAACCATCTCAATATGAAGATGTAGAATATATTTMTTATTAAGAGATGACTCCCACCATATCATGTCATGCATTGGATGGAATTAGCACTCCTCAAACCCTCAATATCGAAGGATATATAAAAAATAAAGAGGTTGCCCCCTCGAATAGATGGATGGTTCCCACCATCCATCACCTCATTATACATCATATAAACTCGAAATGTGATAGAATGGGCCACCATGATGAAGACAAAACACTTCATCAAAGGAAACTAGAAAACTGTCTTGGCACTGGTTATACTTTTCCTCATATTCAGCCAAGGCATTGGAGGACTTAATTTTTGTATGCAGTCATTGATGAGCATGGAGATCATGGAAAGAACGGTGCAGAGGAAACTCCTTGTTGGATTTTTGTTCTTGGTTATGTTTTCGAGTTTTTTGAAACACACTATTTTATACTTCACGTGAAAATCATACCAACATGAAACAATACGATAAGAGAATAACAATTTATGATTTTATGGAGAATGGGAATCTACATCATTGACTGCATGATCTTCCGCTAGGTACACAAGTCGCAAATGATTGGTATGAAAATATGTGGGAGAAAAATAAGGTCAGTATTCCAAAGATATGACCATGGGATAAAGAGTATGACATAGAATTTCATTGAGGACAACTATGCTCTTGTAAAAGAACATCATGGCACTGCCAAAAAAACACAGTTAGCATCAAGCTTGTTTTACACAAAATAGATACTATATGTGTTTTGGTACAAAATAGATCTGTTTTGGTACAATAAGGAATGTATTATATCCAACTTGGAAAGGAAGTCCCTCAATGAGAACCATGATGAATGTCAAGAGACGACTGAGAGTAAACAGAGCTACATAATTGATGAGATCAATAGTATGAAGACCGACTTCTTCCTTGCATTTTCTTAATGGACTCGTTTTGTTAGCAACTAAAAAGGTGGAGGAAACAAGAAGTTGATAGATCTAGAGGAGAGTCAATAGGAAGGGGAAACATGATGTTTATGTTTTGCTATTTCATGTTGGCATCCACTAGTTTATGTTTGAATCTGTTTTTATGTCAACCTAGCTATGTCATAACTTATTTGGCAATCGATTGTAGTAAAAAAAAAAATTTGGAATGTCTGAATATATGATTTTACCAAGAGAATTCTCTAGTGATAGGCTCTGGATAGTCCCATAGTCCATATATTTTTATTTTTTCTAAACACTGGTTTAGTTACGTTCCAAACTCTCTCCCTATCTCAAGGATTTTTGTAACATTCTATTTTTAATAGAATCTTTCTATGTACCAAAAAAAACTTAATAAAATGCTTGTTTGTGCATAAATCAAAATATGAAATCTTTCATCTCGAGATGTGAATAAGAGGTTATGACTCTAATCAAATTTCGGTGCCTAATTATATCCAAAACTTTGAACTCTCTTTTAAAACTTTTGTGAGGCCCTGATCCATGTGGATATTGGTGGCCACCCACCTATTCTAACTGGCTCCTCTTGACAGTTTTTAGTTCAACACATTTCTCTGTAATGATGAAATTTCTTTGTAATTATGGGTTTTTCACTTCTAGGTCTATCCTAAAGCCCTACAAAGCATCCAGGTGGATATTGGTGGCCGTCCACCTATTCCAACTGGCTTATTTAGGAATTTTTCATTTTAGTACATATTTTTGTACTTCCAGGGCCGTTTTGGGGCCCTAAATAGTGTTTTTTTGGCTTGCCACAATCAATCTATATATGGGATCAAATTTTGATGGAATAATGTATATTTTTTGAAAATACCTTTCCAACGGGTTATCACACGCCTAAAACGAAGTTCATATGAAAAATTTACGACCCCGGGAAGTTGAGGTACCAAATTACCCATCGAGGCCCACATAACTTTTGGCATTTCATCTCCTAGGGTTAGGTTTTTGGATATATAGGGTTTTGGAATTAATGAGTAATGTTAAAAATTCCTATGGATCCTCATTGTAATCATTCTTCTCAGATGGATGATGCACATAGCAGCCACGTCTCTTCTCAGAGATAACTACAACAATTCAAGCAAGTTGCTTTTGAGTTATGCAGTTTTACAGTTTCAAGTTATTTTATTTATTCAATAGAAGTTATTGTTCACCAGATATCTGTTGTTGCTCTCTGTATATCTGTGTTACTATATTCATCCTATTATTTATTTCATTCCATTCATAAATCTATATCAGTGGTATCAGAGCGGTCTGCTCTTCATTTATTTTTCTTCATGCATGTCCTCGACAAGATCTGGGTATAAGAAGTTGGGACTCGAACCAGTCAAGCCTTTGCAGGATCGGTGGCACAAATACAAACAACAACTCATGGGGGATTATAAGAAATATGATGGAGTAAGAGATCCTTTTAAATTATTTCTTGAGGAATCCCTTGTGTGAAAGAGGAAGGAAATGATGGATAACTTCGCACAGATCCTTCGATGGCTACCCACAGGAGATGCATCTTCATCAAGTGGCCATGCAACCTCGTTCAAGGTACAAGAAAAATTTTGTATTCCATTATTTGAAGGACTAATAGATGTAGATGTTGTAGATAAGTTGTTGAAACTTCTCGAAGGGTATTTTTCGGTCCACAATTTTTTCGATATGGAAAATATTACTTTTTCACTCCTCAAGGTCGCCCCCCATGTTAAGGACTGGTGGAATACTTACTCTGAGCAAAGGGCCATAGATGAATCTACAATATTTGCGGTCTCCAACACATGAGATTTCTTTAGGGATGCCATTAAATAACAGTACTACCCTTTTATAAGCTATGAGAACCGGTACACAGGATGGACCACACTACGTCAGGAAAGGGACCAGATAGTACCAGATTTCAGCAATATTTTCCATACCCTACGCACCAAATTGGGTATCAAAGGGACATCTAGTTCTCAAATACCATGGTTGTATGCATAGATACATTCAAATAGAAATTGATTTTCTAGACATTGCATCATTGGGTGCAGCTTATAGATATGATGTCAAGATCAACCAAAACTTTAAGCAGAAGAGGCAAGAGTTTTGATTTGATTGGCAAAGTACTCACAGCCGAAGCAGGGAAAAGGAGGCCCCAACTCCCAAAACAAGGGACAGAGAAAATATGGCCACTCTTAGAACAACCAGTCCAAGCCGCAACCCAAGAAGGGTAATGAGAATTTGAAGAAAGACATGACAAAGTGGTATGAATACCATAAAATCCCTTGGAACAACACCAACGAATGTCGCTCCAAGAAGTCACTGGTGGCTGAGCTGAAAGATTATGAGTTAGAGGAAGATTTTGACTCCAAATCAAATCCAGAAGGAAGGAAGTGGATTATTGATGTCGAACCCAGTGTCATTGTTGCT
>JASDQU010263185.1:0-14002 GCA_032191745.1 Picea mariana | reverse complement strand
TGGAAAATACCTCTTCACAATCTGGAATTGTCATCTCTCCACATCATTTATCCTCAACTGCATGCAACATGTAAATACAAAACCAGAAAGTGGTATTTTTGAATTCTGAGAATGCAAAGGTGCAGTAAATTAGTGACTTGAAGATCCAAAAGCAATATGGAAGATCTAACCATTGGATCAAAATTACTTGTGAATTCAACTTGATCTCCTCCATTGACAGAAAAGAAAGTTAGGGCAATCACATATGTAACCATGATAATAGAAACGATTATATAGGTCTACCCAAATCTAGGAAGTTTTAGGGTGGCTGAGAGATCATCTTAAAAGTAGTAGGTTAGCATCTAAGAAAGTTGCTTTGCTTTTCACTACATAAATTCTTGATTAAGCCACATTTTCCTTTTTTATGAGCTTATTGAGAATTATAATATTTTGGGCATTATTACGAGAAAATGTATTGAAATGTTCATCCTATTTATAATTCAGGGGGCTTCTCTGAACCAAATAATTACAACTGTTATGACTGAGCACACTTTTGGCATATCATATGTTGTTGTTGGTATGCTTCTATCACAGCAGATGCAAAATGTACCTTTAGAGGTGAAGCAGGCTTCAGGAATGACTATCAAACAACTGATCACACCTTTACTCTTCGAGCTATCATCGATGAATCTAAACAACGGTCTTTTATGGTCTATTGTTGCTTTTTTTTTTAGAAAAGTCTTTGATTTTATGCCCAGAGACTTTTGTATGAGAGGCTCTGTGGTATTATAGCAACACCGGTTAGTATTGCTATTGTTGACCGCCTATTCAACTAGGGGGTCAACTCCATGTGCCATGAAGAGATGCATCATCAAATGCTAATATGTCGAAGATTATTTGGTTCTACTGGGTAATTTATGTCTCCAACACACATTTTTGTAAACGGAATTTCCGCACCCCTGCGTGGGTTAATAATGTAATAGGTCTGCATGGGTCATAGTTAGGTCAGTTACCTTGGGATTTATTCATTAGGAGAGTTCCTTTCACCGAGGGTTTTTTATCCTCGGGTTATTAATTGGGCTTTTCAGCTTTATTAATTTCCCTTGAGTTTTTCCCTCACACCAGCAATAATTCCTCCAAAGTGGTGGAGGGCGTTCTAATGGAGTTATCCTCTGGAAGCTATTGTTTAGGAATGATGTAAATGACCATCTATGACATCTTAGAAAGTTTCGCGGAATTTCGTCGAGTCTAGATAGATTTTTTTTTAATTAATTAAATTTTCCTAAGGCTGGAAGTTTAATTATTTAATTAATTAATTGTTTTTGAGCAAGTTTTGTAAAAACTAGGTCCTTGGGCTTTTGCTAGGGGTATTTGTGCTCAAAAGAAATGGAATGAGACCCCCTACACCCTTAGACCAAGTTTCAACTTAGTCGGACAACTTTTGCTACGTGTTTGTCCACCAGGAGTCTCAGTCAGTCAAAACAACAACTTTAATTGCTAAGTCATGACATAGGTAAAATGTCATTTTTGTAATTTTGAGCTAATGGGGTAAAGTAAAGATGGATAAAGGGGAGAGAGATGATTCCTAACCTACCCAACCCAACCCAACTCCTAACCTTTTCACACCCCCTTACCCACTCACTCACTCATACCCTCACGCCCCATAGGGGGATTTACGCCTCGCCTCGTGTGGAAACCTTTGAAATATGCTTTAATTGAGTTGTGGACCCCTCCCTTTAGTAGTGTGCCCTTCCTAGCCTACCACCTCACCCCTTTACTTGGTCCCACACTCCAACTCACCCATCGACCTCACCTATCCATATCAAAACCCTGGATGGTGCACCCCTTTCCTTGGGATTCCCTCTTGTGGCTTCGGTGTGACACTTGGCTTTGATTCAGGAGGGGTCGTTTTGCCTCTTTGGGTATAAATAGAACCCCTACCTCACTTATTTGTTCACCAGATCTTGACCTAGTGTGATGTTACTAGATTTTCGCCCCATCTCTCTCTCTCTCTTGTTCATCATGCATCCACCCATTTTGCTCTTAAGAGTGTTGGAGCAACTTGTTGCTGCAAGACTCTCCTTTTGGATTAATAGAGAAGCTTTGGAGGATTTGAAGCAACAAAGAGTAGTTTTGTTTCTTCTTGTACATGAGGTGATGTTGTAGCTTTTGCATCTTGTGTTGTATTGAGTGGATTTCTTGAGTAAAGTAGTTTACTTGGGTAGGTTAAGCAATAGTATTATTGATTGATCTAAATATGTTGGGTGGCTAGTGATGTAAAGTAGTTTATGTTGTTGGCTCATTTAACCATATTATCTATTCTTGTACCTCACGTTTTGCTTCAAGTTTGCAGGTTTACCTCTTGCGTGTTGTTGGGATAGCCTCAAGGAGGAGTCTACCCTTAAGGCTTACTTAAACTCCATTTCTTTTCTAATCTGATTTTCTGTTCATTTCATTTCATATTTCAATTTGCTAGCCAGCATAGATAGGTCATTTTAAATCAATTTTCACTTGGATATTTTATGTGAAAATTTTCTGCCTAAAAAACAGAAATTTTTCTTGACTCTTTTTGTGTTGTGCAACATTTCCAGCAAGCAATAGTTTGCTGGTTTTTACAGGTGCTTACCAAGTACAAGGGGTTATGCTGCCCACTTTCGGTCACACAACACATCAAAGGCATTACCTTTGATTGGGTAACGAATCTCATTTTTCTCCTACATCTTTCTAACATTGTAGCAAGCCCCCGGGAAGTTCCCTTGAGGCTTGCATTTCTTGTATCTAGTTTCATTTATTGTAAGTTATTTTTGCCTACACCTTGGGTGAGAGATTGGCACGGCCAAACCCCCAAAATCGTGAGGCTAGGGTAGTTTTACTTTTCAGCAATTTGTTATTCTTTTGCCCCACTTGTCATTAGGACAAGGTCGTGTGGCTAGTCTTGTGTTAGTAGTAGTTCTCTCTTTTACATTTCAACCCTCTTTGGCACAACAAAGGTAGGCTTGCCTACACCTTGTGCCATTGTGAGTAGTTTGTGTTTTTGCTTTCCATTTCAAGTTATATCTCATGGTTGCCTACATCTTGGATGAGTAGTTGGCTAAGGCAACCCCCAATATGTATGGCTAGATTAATTATGTGTTGTTGATTTGCTTATGATCATATGGTTTAAAATCTCCTAGAAGTAGATCTCACATTCACATACTAGATCTTAGCTTAAACCCTTGAGGCATAATTTTATTTGCATGCTTCAAGTTTCTTCAAGTTTCATTTCATAGCACATCTCTTAATGCAATATACACATGGCTGAATAATGATGGTTTAACAGTAATCTCTTTAATTTGCAATTATCTTGTCTTTTAAAGCATCTGCTATCATTTAAGTTTGAAGTACATTTGGGGCATGTATATGGTGTAGGGGCACAATCTCATTTCAGCAAATATCTTTCAAGATTCTCACATGTTCTTAATGCTATCATCTCATGGTGTAGAAACAACATTTCAATTCAGCAAGTTTTTCTTAAGTTTCTTATATGTTTAAATGCTATAATCTCATGGTTTAAGAACACTTTCATGGTTGGATAAAGTTTCGGTTTTGGGCTTATTTCACTAGTTTTAGGCAAATAAAAGTCACCTAAACACTCTTAAACACCCTAAAATACTTAGTCCATAGGTGTAATAACATACTAGACTTAATAGGACACCTTAATTCACCATCTTCGCCATCTAAAACGGGGTTTGAGGAAGGCAACAGAAGGTGCTAGGCCGGGGACGGTCTCACGGCGCACGACGTCCTTTCTGAGAGTACTCGGACCTTTAGGGTTGGCCTATAAAGCTAGGGTAGGCCTTGTTGCCTCACTTCTTGAGCATCCAACAACCATTTGGTAATTGGGGGAGGAGAATTTTGGGTTGACACTTAGCTAGGGGTAATTCAATCTTTAATAATCTTTAAGCAACTTTTAATCCACTTAGCATTTGAACATCTTATCTTCATTGGTACATCTTATGGTTGTTGGAACAATACTTGAAAGCACACATTTCTCTTTTAATTTTACATGCAAGTACATTTCCTTTTGCTTTGTGGAGTAATAATCTAAGTGTCATCTTTTAAGTATTGTGGAGCACTAGTTCTTTAAAGCCTTCCATTTTATTTGTTAAGTGTTCTTTATGGTGTGATCCCTCAAGAGATAGCGCATCCCATTTGGAGGCATCATCTTGTTGGATCTTGAGTGTTGTGGTTGCCATTGAAAAGCAATCCAATAGAGTAAGTGCTATTGGGGCATGCTTGGCTTAATGTGTTGATGATATTCATGCTTTGAAATCCTTTAATTCCTACACATTAAAACACATGGTTAACTTGCCTCTTTGTATCTTTGTATCTTGTTGTATATCTCTTACTTAATATTGTTGTAACATCTATCATTCATTATTAGTTGTAAGTATTTGTATCAACTTTATTGTGGAATAGTTGTAGTTTTGTAATCTTTGTAATCTTTTTGTAATCAAACTCCCTTAAACATTAGTTGACCCCTTTGCCCAATCTTAAGCACTAGTCTTAGTTGCCCTAGGAAAAGACTTGCTTCTCATCCTTACTGTTGCACATTGTATTTGTTGCCTTTGCATCATAGGTTAAACTTCCCCCAACCTTTAACTAACTAAAATCAATTCCTATAAAATCATGTAAATTACATCTAGTAACTAGGGTCTACCCCCCTTGGCTTCCCTAGGAATAATCCTAGAAGGAAGAGGTTCTAGTCAAACTGACAACGTGGGCTGTGAACCTAGGTATTGTGCCTCCAAGGACACACTAAGTGAGCTGGACTTTGCTCATATTTGCAAGTGTGTATAAGGACAACAACAGCTATCATAAGGTTTTATGAGACAGTAGTGGGACATTTACAGAGAGGACATGGTTTTTTTGATTATATTCGGTTTATTGTTGGAGTCAAACAGGGTTGTCCTCTCTGACATTATTTGGGATCTGTATCGACGAACTGGAGTTCCTTTCGGAGAATGCATTTGCTGGTGATGGGTGTATCTTGCAGCATGTATTCATCTCATTGCTTCTCTTTTCTGATGATGCGGTTTGCTACCGACCAAACTAGCATCCCGCCAAGATCCTCAGGCATGCTAGGGCAGCAACACAGGGGATAGGTGCCCAATGTCAGCACAATACCTATCATTCCCTATTCGAGCCAAACTCCTACACTAAGAGGCTCTGGGAGGCTTCCCGCAAAATATCACTTCACCTCAAGGGATCTTGGGACCAGTGCCTAAACATTAAACACTAGGTGAAGGTAGGAGTTAATTGTTTAAAAGGCTTGTTGAACTAATAAATAACACGGAAAATAAAGTAACAACCAACAAGCTAACTTACCCCAATCCACCAAAATGTTAGCTAAATATTGCACAAGAAAGGGGGTGAACCACTTCACGGATGATTTGTACTACCTAAGTCACCTGAAATGAAGACACGGGACACGGGAATACGAGTATCCGATACGAACACGGCGACCCTCGAAATCAAGACACGGGGGATACGTTATATATATATAACCAGAAAACAAGAGATATAAATTGTAAATCAAACCTAGAAATGACAAGAGGGTTTGAGTAATAAATACTTACTTGGGCGTCCCTTTATATGAGGAAAATGGGTGTAGATCTGAATATATTCTTCGTTGTAATAGAGCAGATATGCACACTATTCTCAAGAAAACCCTTATGATATGTGTTCAATAAATCTCAATAACTCAAGGGTAAATTTATTAGGGCTTGGAAATTCCCAAATGGAAAAATCCCCAAGATCTACTAGCTTGCAAGATACAAAATTGAAGAACTGAGCTAGGGTATGATTTTTTTGTATTTTTATAATAAGATAAATGATTTAAATTTATAAATAATTGGTTGAAGAAATTGAGAGAAGATTTTACCTTTAGATGGCTCTTGGTTTGAGAGATTGTGACCCCACAAGTTCAAGATTGACCCTTGGATAGATTTCTAGCTGATTGGGTTTGGAGTCGAAGGATTATCGCCCCCAATACCAGAAATTTTAAAAGAAGATGGGCTTCTCCTTAGATTTTCTAGGAAATCTCCTTGATGGATGGTCTCCAAGACAATCAATCGACTTGGGCCCAAGTATCAAACAATCTGCTTAGTTGAAGCTACTTCCAAGGAAGTTGGTTCAACAACTTGGGTTTGTTTCACTAGGCACCCACAAGGAAACAAAAGAGACGAGGAGTCTAGTTCCTTTCCTCCACATGACTATGTAGCCCCTCAATGGATCAATTGATCACCTCTTGCAAGTATCGTGAGTAACCCCTATCAAAACACAAAATAAAATATCAGTGGCCAAGAAAAACAAGCATTACAGTAGACAATCCACAGTGACACAAGAGAATTGAGTTCAAAATTATGGCATTATGATCTCACAAATGAGAGGAAGGGCTAGCCTTATAGTGTTTATTGTAATGGCTAGTTTCTACCCCCCTCATAAAATAATATTCTCTTGGTTTGCTCATCCACAATTGGTTGGAGGCTAAATCCATCAAATAATAATTTTTATTGCATAACTCCATGATAAAAATGAGATAAAATTCATCTTGAAACAATTGACCATTGAAAATGTCCACATGAGAGATTTGCTCCACCAAGAGAGAGATCATGTGGCCTTGGAGAAGGTGTGATTTGGTGGGGAAAGTCCAACGTTCCTTTTTAGGGACAATTTCCCCTTGAAGAATGAGCACAACGGTCATATTTTGTCCACATTTGACCTCTCTTTAGTCCAACAGTTAGTTTGACTATTCAAATCCATGAAAAAGGAGGTATGATTTGTCCCAAAGGGGACGATTTGGTCTTTTAGTGGCTTAATTAATCATTTTGCTTGGAGAGAGAGAATCTTTGACTTGTTAAAAATCCTCCAATGGCTAGTAGACCAAAACATTCCTCTTCTTTGACCATTTGACTTGGGAAATGTGCTCATCATCCCATTTAGAAGAGATGGGAAGTTTTCCTTTGGGAGGACATATCTCCCTCAATACTTCATCAATCCAAAAATTTCAATATGGGTCTTGCTCGTAAAATTTTACGATCATCTTGAGTCCATGTATTTTTGCCTTYGGGGACCCACTACATTGGGATCCGTAACCTACCTCAATAGACGTGCAATGATGATAACTTTGTCAGACTATCACGTTGTGAACAAAATGATAAATGCACCATGGCCAAGAGATGCATACAGACTCAATACAAAATAACCATGTGGGAAGACATAGATGTGCATGACATGGATYGGACTAGGCCCCATAAACTACAATCACCCCTACATAAGACTCATGGCTCCACAYAACCATGTGTCCCAATAGATCCATGCCAAGGCCTCCAATCCTATCTAGGACGAAAGACATTTAGATGGGGACTAAGGAGACTAATCATGGCCGAACCAAGTTTGGGAGTCCATTACAAAATCATCCACTATGGTTTACATGGCTTTGACTTGCATCCTTGGGCTTACAATGGTGTAGCCAAGTGAAAATATAGGGTACCTCCTGGAGAGGTAACATGGTCTTTCTAGCCTCCTTCTTGATGATTTGCAAAGACAGTTTGATAGTCTAGCATACTTTTTTTATCATTGCCAGCTCATGGTTAACATTAGCAACACAATAATCAGGGTGTACAGTTTACAGGTAATATTTTTATCTTCAGAACAGTGTCCCAATCATATTTTTGTAATGGATACTCATCCTTATCTATGCTCGATAGTCGGTGCTTCTAGATCCATTTTCAATACATCCCTTCAAATATGCATTTTTTAAAACAATTATTAATCCCATTGTTTTGTATGGCACAAACCTTTAGGGGGCTAGCCTAAGGCTTGTTCATTGGGTACATGTGGAGAGAGTTCAAACCATTATGCTCTAGCATATGACTCATTTTGAATGGACTATTCATCAAAATATTTTCCAAGGAGAATTTGGAGCACATCCCTGTCATCTCAAGAGCACCTTCTAGATTATTTGATATCTTCATAAAATCCAAATTCTTGGTAATTCAATCTCACGATGGCACACATATCCTTAACTAGCTCTTTCTTCATTTGAGAAGATTGCCTCCCCTAGTCTTTCTAGGTAGAGGAATTTTGAGGCCTCTCTACTCCCCTGGTTTGTATCTCCATTAATTGAATACCCCCTTTCAGGTACTCTTTGGAAGTTTGGATGCCCTCCTCACCCAATATTGAAATATTTGGCTTGACAAACAACTTGGTGAAGACAAAGTGTAGAGTTTGACTCGATCTCAGGGAAAGATCAACAAAATATTGATAACATAAATCCCTAAAACGGAGGGATTGCTTTTCATTTTTGGCATTGGTGAGTCTTTCCATCAACCACGAGATGGACTTGTCAACCAATGTATAAGCCACTAGCTACTCAAGGGTGAAGGTCTGACCAATGAGTACTCGCATATCTAAGTGGTTGTTGGTGAGTTTAACTTGCCAACATAAAGTAAAACTTGGGACCAAATTAATTAGGCCCGGTAGTAAGCTTGAACAAAGTTTGACTTGGGAGTACTCAAAAGATTGCCATTTTTTCAACCATGCCCCCACCTTATCCCTAGAAAAGGGGAGAATAATAGGGTGATTAGGAAATACATCCATCGGTAGTTGCTTATCTACATTACTTGGATTTCTCCATCTCGACCTCTTAGTCCCAAGATATTCATTTACATAGAACATGTCTTACAAATTATTGGTCTTATTGTTCATACAAACTATTTATTACACTGATAGGCATTCCTAGTTTACAAATAGGATGGACAGTGCATGATTGGATGGTGGGGATACATCTAATAGTCATGTCTTCTTTTAATCTCCATTGTCCAATAAGTTAACAATTCAACTATTAATTACGGGATTAGAGATGTCTATGTGATTGGTGGATGAGAGATGTTTGGTCGACAAATGAAATATTTATGTACGGTTGACAGATCATGATCCCTATTGGTGTTCACCATCCACTACTGACGTAGATGTGCTAGTGGTAGCATTGGCCACACAATCTTAGAATCCTTGTTGAGAAATTGAGGGTGTATTCTCACCAGTTGCAAGTCAAGACAAACCATCCTTAGGAAGGGAGATATAATTCCTTACAAGAGGTTGAGGATGGAAAACATTTCATTATTAGGTGTCCCATTTATTAGGGCATTGAAGACAACATTCATTTTCTTTAGAAAGACAAAGGGGGGTACGTCTCTACCTTCTTCCATTATCCTAACTAGAGATGCTTCACCTTATGTCTAGTGGAGGTGGTTGCTTTCAAATGGCATGCCTTGCATTGCTCCTTGATTTATGAAATTGATCACATCCATCTTTTAGCCAATCTTGGCTAGTGGGAGTGCCACATGTCATGAGAATTGGTGTCTTGTTAATTAGGACATCAAAAAGAGATTTCATTTTCTTTAAAAAGACTTGAGGGTGGCCCTCTCTTCCTTCTTCCATTATCAAAACTAGAGATGCTTGCCCTTATGCCTAGAAGAGGTGGTTACCTTTAAACAACATGCCTTGCATTGCTCTTTAATTTATCAAATTTTCCATGTCCTTCTTTTAACCAATCTTGGCCACTAGGAGCACCACATGTCATGCAAATATTGGAGATAATCACGTGGACAATAGCAAACTAGTCAGACTATGCCTTCCATACTCTAGTTATCGACAATCGACTCGCCATACTAGTTCCAAGTGCTAAGCATAGAGTGTTTGTTGCTTCCTCCCTTGCCGAGCATAAATTTCATGTACACAACTGCAACACCAAACCTTTCCCCTCTTCTAGGATTTTGTTTCGCTTGGGTGTTGTCGCTACCTAATACACACCTCAAGTCACGCGCAAGTAATATTCAATCCACATGACTAGAAGTGTGGATTAGATAGCGACATTCTTTGGCGTCGTTGTCGGGGATAAATCTTTTTATTCCCGGAATACGACTTTTGTTTTCCTTTCTCATTTTTTTTGCTTTGTTTGATGCATCTTGTTTATTAGAAATTGACTTGATCATCTAGCAACTCCACTGCATAATAATTCTACAAGGCATTCTACAAGAAGGAACTCAGAGGCTCTGCTTAATTTCATTCCTGAACCTACAAAGGTTTATCGAAGGAGATTAAACAGGCTCACTTCTCGTAGGATCCTTGATAATCTTAGATCCGAGTCCATTTATGATATTCATTTGTTGTTTAATAATTATGGTGTAGAAATGGGCGATTTATATGCTCCTCTTGATTTCTCAACAATAAATGGTTATCCTCATGCTATTTCAGAAAAAGCTTTAGATAAGTTGCCATCTTTTCAAGGTAACAATGTTGTTAGTGTTAGAGCACATATTAAAGCTTTCACACATTGTATTAATAAGTGGTGTATAAATACTCATGAAGATGTAAAAATGAAATTGTTTATCTTGTCTCTTGAAGAAGATGCTCTTGACTGGTTCACAGAGTTAAATGATAATAAAGTCAAAACCATTAAAGAGTTGATGGATGAGTTTTTAGAGAGATGGGGGGATAGAAAGAAAAGTCGTCATCTACTAGCTGATCTAAACTCCATTAAGAAGAATGAGAATGAAACCATGGAGGAGTTCAAATAGAGGTTTAATGAATTAATCCACAGTCTTCACAAAGACATCAAGCCTTCAGATGCCTCCATCCTTATCTACTATATTGAAGCCTTCAGTGGGGAAATGTGTTATCAACTCAGAGATAAAGAACCATTGACCATTAAGGTTGCCCAAGACATGGCTATTAAAATTGATAAGAATATGCAAGCCTCAGGAAGATCAAACTTACAAAGATTCACAAGGGGTAGTGATTCAAAATAGCCAAAGCCTAAGGGAAAAGTAGTGAACAGAGACAATAAGGAATCCTCTAGCAACCCCTTGAAGGAATTAACAGAAGTAATCAAAGCCATGGAAGCTAATCATGCAAGTCAATTAAATGTAGTACATAATCACTTGATCCAAGTAGAAAGATCAAATACAAATAGATTTCAGCCTAAGTCAAATGAAAGATGGAAAAGAAAGGGGCCACACCAAGATCAAAGGCCCCCTAACCAACTAGAAACCACAAATTTGGTTGGGCATGAGGCTCCTCCTTTTTGTAGGGCTTGTAATCACTTCCATGAAGAATCCACTTGTTATAGATCCCGTCAGTTAAATGAAGCAAATCTTGTGGAAACAAATAATTATGTGGGATATTCAGATCACATCAATGTGGTTGGAAAAGCACACCCAGTTTCGATGGATCATTGGATGCAAATCCTTGAAAGAGGTATGTTGTCGTCCTTATACACACTTGCAAACGTGAGCTAAGTCTGGCTCACTTAGTGTGTCCTTGGAGGCACAATGCCTAGGTTCACAGCCCACTCTGTCACTTTGACCGGAACCTCTTCCGTCTAGGCTTACTCCTAGGGAAGCCAAAGGGGGTAGACCTTAGTTACTAGATGTGTTAAAGTTAAGTTCTAGGAGTTAGTTTTAATTGTTTACAAGGTTTTGGGGATTCTAATTCTAAGATGCTAAGGCAACAATGCAAAATGCAAGGGTTAGCATGTAAAGCAAGCCTTTTCCCTAGGTCAACTAAAACTAGTGCCTAAAGATTGGGCAAGGGGTCAACTATGTTAAGGGGTGTTTCGTTACAAGTATATTAAAAGTTACTTATAAGATTACAAAGGAATCAATTAAATCAACGAATATTAGATACAAGTACTTACAAAAGAATTACAAAATATCTATTCACAAATGAGATATCCACAAAGTACTTGATGAAAGATTTACAAATAAAGAATATCTAAGATACAACAAGCAAGCTAACCACGTTTTACTTATATGTGTGCAAGGTATCAAAAGACTAAAGCATCAACTCACATCACCATATTTATGAGATCATCATCAACATATTCCAAATATTTAGAAGAGTTAAGCACAACTGTTATAAAGACTATTGAAGATGATCCACACTCTTAGTTGTTAAACCCACAAATAATCTATTAGGTTTGGTCTAGGGTTTAATTATTAGGCTTTCTTAAGATTTATCAAATTTTATAAAAGCTTTCACCAAAGCCTTCTCCTCCTATTGCCAAATAGTTGTTGGATGTTCAATAAGTGTTGCCACCCTAGCTTCACAGGTCAACCCAAAACAAGGGTACTTCCCGGAGAGGACACACACTTGGTGCGCCACGAGACAGTCCCCTGCCACTACCCTCCGTTGTTTTCCTCAAGCCCCGTTTTAAATGGTGAAGATGGTGGTCTAAGGTACCCTAAATAGTCTATTAAGTATAGATATTGATTAGGTAGACTTTTAGGTGATTATTAGAGTGTTTTGAAGATTTTAAGGCACTTTTAAGGTGTGATTTAAAGATATGGTCGAAACTGTTATGAGCTTTTAAGTGTGTTGCTTCAAGCTTATGCAATTCGAGTATATCAACACATGTAAAGCAAAAAAAAAAGATGGTTGAAGAAGATTTAAGAATATCACATGCACTTAAAGAGCTTGCTATGAAAGAAAAGCACTAGGGCAAGAACAAATTGCCTTCAAGAGATTGAAAGAAAATTTAGTGTGTTTTTGCCTTATTAACCATTTAGCAACATTCAAGCCTAAGCAAGTGGCTTCCAATAGATATAAGCAATAAGAGAATAAACCAATTACTTGTCAAGCACTTAGATGTTAAGCATTTAAGATCTAAACCATGTGCATGAGAGAGGGAGAAAAAATACTTGAAATTAAACTAAGCAATATGATAGATCTAGTTAGATTATTTAAGTGTTGCCCAATAGGCTTAAGATTATGATGTTGATCTAAAACATAAGGAAGTATGACATCAAACCATAGATCATTAATCATATCAAATCATCTACCACTTAACCTTACCTATTGGGGTATTCCTCTCCCAACTAGGTAGGCAATTAATTAGGTTTTGCTTAGATAGGTTAGATTCTTTTTAGATTTAGAGATTAGGGCAAACAAGTAAAAGATAGAGAGAGAAACTAAGAAAGTAAACTATCAAGCAAGCAAGCAAGCAAAGGCAAACCTACCCCACGTCCTAGGTTGAGAAGGTGCCCCTCACCTTCTAAACCTCATGTCCTAGCTAAAAGGAAAGAACAAAAATTGCTAAGAAATGAAACCTTAGCTAGATCTATGCTACCCAACAAGCTCACACAAAGAGGAAGGCCGTACCACTCCTTCCTCTATAGGTGTGAACCATTAACAAGCAAGAAAAAGGAGGAAAAACGTACCAAAATGCTAACAAATGAAAGGTACGGTTGAGAGATAGCTACCAAACCCCTTGGAGGGTCTTCTAGTGTTGTGTGGGTGTCCTTTGGGCAGCCAAGAATCCTCTCAATCAGATCTGAAACCTGCAAAACCAGCAAGCTTTGCTTGCTAGAAAAGCTACACAACCAAAAAAAATGATGGAAAACCCTTGTTTTTTTAGGAAAAGAACTTTCCACAAGAACAAGAGAGTATATTGTATATAAATGACCTATCTAAACATGTTATGCTAGCTGAAAATAAATGTGTATGAACAATAATATAGATGAAGAGTAAAGGGTTAGAGAAGTGGAGTGTATGAGTGCCTCAAGGGACCCTTCTCCTTGAAGGAGTTCCCAATGAAACCCTTGAAGTATAATCCTACAAAACTTCCTTAAGTGATGTACATACAAGAGAGAATATGTTGATGTATGTAAATAAAACGACACTTCAATCCTATCTAATACATCAAGATAGATAAACCCATAAGCATACGCATTAATAGATCTACTTAGATAACGCTTTACCTAAGATCAAAAGTTGCAATCACCCAAAGAAATTGATACAATGTCACCTCACAAGCATAAGAAGATCAAGCATATGCATTGCTCCTCTAGTTATCCTCCAAAGTTTCTCCTTTATTATTACTCAAGAAAATAGATCTTGGAGAGAAAATACTCCAAAACCCTAAGAGCATAGAGTGGAAAAATGGAATAATGGAGAGAGAGAGAGAGAGAGAGAGAGAGAG
>JASDQU010263184.1:0-15500 GCA_032191745.1 Picea mariana | reverse complement strand
TAGAGGAAGATCCTTCTAGAAGCAGAAGCTTCTATTAGGTCTTCTTACATCCGCCTTATTCCATTTTATTGAAAGGTCTTATTAATATTGACCTTTATTACATCCGAATACATTGATCTACCTATGTGTGGGTTAGGACCTTAACACATAAACTCAGAGGTGAGTTTGGATCAACCAGAGCAGCTGACAGAGAGGAAGGCATTGGAGAAGATATCTGAAGATGCCCAAGAAAAAGAAGAGAATGAGCATTCCGAGGAATGGCTCAGCGCTTTCATCCAGGAAGCCGAAGAGAAAGAAGCTGTAGCACTGAAACTGGCAACAGAAGAATCCGAAGAGCAGGCAGGCAGATTAATCACTCCATGGGAGATGGAGATGAAGATGTTGGAGGATTGGCTTAACAATCCAGGGCCAACAAGAGAACTGGCAAAAGATCAGTTGTCAGAGGAGGTGACTGAACAGTAGGTCAGTCAAGAGAAGACTGCAGAGATGAAATTTGCAGCAGTGTGGCAAGTTGAGGCCACAGAAGATGAAGAGGATGGCATGGGAGATCACAGTGATCTACCCAATCACAGAAAATTTTTGCAGCCAGGGAGACTGCATGAGCAGAGCCAGCCATGGGAGCAGTTGGACGAAGTGATCGAGAAGATCAGAAGGTTGATGGTAGAGTCAGCAGAAAATGCCAATGAGGAGAAGTTGAGCAGAAGAGAGGAAGAAGCAACAGCAACAGCAGGGAGATGGAGCAGATGAACAGCTCCAGAAATTCGTCTGGGATCCAGGAGGATTTCCATAGCTGAGAGAGGAAGCTCATGAGCAGGAGATCATGAATTTTGCAGCTGAGGAGTATGATGCAGGAGCATCATCTCACGTCAGCCAGCCATCCAGCCACGTCAAGCGCATGCATTTAAGGCTGAAGAGCGGCGCAACCCTCGTTTTGATTTGAAATTAAATGTAATTAAATTGCTTAAGTTGTTGATCTGGGAAGCCATGCTTTGCACAGGCGTAGAAGTTAATAGGCTTTAATATTCGTAAGGTTGAGATCTAGATCCGATCTTTGGACTAGACATCCATTGAATGTAATTAAATAGAGTAGTTGAGGTTTGGAGGGAAGAGCTCGAAGAGCCCCCTCAGGTAAAAGATCGAGTGAGATCTCATTTTGTGGGAGCAAGCGCAAGAATAGTAGAGCATGAGATAGAGAAGAGATGAGACCTTGTTACAGGCCGTGCTCAGGGACACCTTGTAAAGATGGGCATTTTCCATTTTAATATAAACAACAGTTTTTTCTGCATATTTCTGGTGTTAAATGAATGTCTGTGTGTATTCTTATTATGTTGTGAATGTATGTTATGTTTATGCATTTGCAAGAGTTGTTTTGGTTTCAGGCTTGAGAGGTATTTGAGGCTTCACACCAGGAGGGTGTGACAGAACGTTGCGGGTTCTGATAGCCGTGCACAGAGGGTGCATTTCTGAACTCTGTGGAGTCAGACAGAGGCATGCCAGGTGGGCACAGAAGTTGAAATCAACAACTCAAAGGAAGACCTCAAGGTTGTTGAATACCTTGGAGGCAAGGCTGTGTAGGAGAGACACAGTTGCAGACAGAAACTCTCTTTGAGTTCTGTAAAGCTCTGCCAAGTGGGCATTGAGCACAGGCACAGAGTGTTGAGGAAGAACTCTGTTGTGAGTTCAAACTAAAGTCAGGATCACTAAGGATTCTGAGAGCTCTGTCAAGTGGGCATTGAGCATATGCATAGTGATGCATTGAGAGGAAATCTGTTGTGAGTTCAAGAAGAACCATAATCACTAAGGATTCTGAGAGTTCTGCCAAGAGGGCATTGAGCATATGTCAGGGTGCACAGAAGGGGACAGAACTGTTGGATGTTCTGTAAGAAGATACTCTGCCAGGTGGGCATTGAGTAGGTGTGCCAACAGGCACAAGAAGAGAGCTCTATTGAGTTTTGTAATTTGAAGAAGAGTCCAAGAAGAGGGATCTTCGCAAGGTTGTTGAATACCCTGAAAACCTCAGCAAGAGGTTGCTTGAGCATAGGAATATCCAGGAGGGCATCACATTCTCTAGCAGGAGGAGAAAGGAGAAGGAATTGTTTCCTTAGGAGTCTGGGAGAGAAGAGAAGCTCAAGACGGATAGTGCTTTATGTGTGCAGATACCCTGTAGGGGCACAGGAGTCAAAGAATCCCTGGAGGATTCGAAGGATAAGCTCAGGAGGAGTAGTGCTTTTAGTGCACAAAGCCATAACTGCAAGGAGTGCAGAAGCCGCAGAACTCTTTGATGATTTTAGAGTACCCAAAGCTCAGGAGGGGCAACGTTTTCATATGCGCGCAGGTGAGAACTCACGGTTGTAGAGCTCGTAGAAGGGACAGAACAAAGTTCGAGGCCTTTAGTTCTAGAAAAATATTCCAATTCTAGGAAGAACGTGTAGAAGCTCGGGAGGAGCAACATCTGTCATTGGATCCAGCCGGAGAGATCTGGACCGTTGAGAAGATTTCACGTCCAGGAGGCAGTGCAACAGAGGAGCGCACAGGAGATAGGATATGGACCGTCGGATCTTGGTTCAATTACCCATCATCCGTTGGATCTGACAGGAGCTATACGAGGTTTAAACTTCGTGAACAGGAGGGTGAAAGTACTGAAAGGCATTGGCGCATCGGGATATCGGCATTCGGGATATCGAAAGTCTCAAAGATAGGAGATTGGGAATCTCCAGGGAGAAAATCCCGAAACACATCAGAGCCATCCATCCATTTGGGACACGTGGCAGAGATTGACATCACTTCGGCACATCGGAGGTCGGGAGTGCAAAGGAACAGCGGCGAGGAGGATTCTCGCATCAGGAGAACCCGAAACGCAAAATCTCGAAAGGGGTTTCCAAGTAGCCGTCAGATCGGAGTTTCAGGAATCGTCACTTCGGGGATCTAGAGGACAAGAGATCGGGCTCTCACGTCAATAAATCCCGAAGGACATATGGTTGCGGTCATACGTGAAGTGGTCATGTGGGCCAAGACTTAGCCCTGAGGGCTAGTCGTCGATAGAGGTGTTTTGGCATATCGGAAAATCGGTGATCGGGAGGTCAAGAGGACAGAGGATTCCTGTCGTCGGGAATTAAGAAATCCCGAAACCCAAAATTATATTTTTTCTGTTGAGGAAAGGACAACGGTCGGAGTGCAGAGGACCAAGAGGGTAAAAAGAAGGACCTGTGGATCCGATTTTTGATGTTGATTCCAGCAGGGAGTCAGAAGAGCCGCTCCGGCTCACTTGGTGATTGAACGATCCTGTGAGCGGACGTAGAGTGCGTCTGTGTCTTGCATCATTGTGGGGGGATTTTTTTTCTTATTTCCTTAATTGTTCTATAGATTTTCATTTCAGGGCCGTATGGTTTTGGTTGTGGTTGTGGTTGTGGTTGTGGTTGTCATTGTTGCTAATTTTTGTTCCAAACCCAACTTGTGTTGTCTCTCTCTCTTGGCATGTGCATGATTATGAGAAGTGTCATGTGGAGATAATCTCATCTATTTAGCAATTCATTGGTTGTCTTTGCATCCGACAACATTCTTTCTTATAGGCTACCTTGGAATGACAAATATCTGATGATTTGTTTCACCTTCTTGAGGCCTTTGGTCTTTTGTCTTCAAGTTGATTATTGAGTTCAAACTTTTCCAACAAATTATTTTTTTACAAAGTTTAGAATGCGGATTTAATTTGAATCATACACAAACAACAAGCTTACGATTAATGGAACAAACTAACATAATGCAAAAGAAGGCACACAAACAACCAATGAGTGATATTATGGATCAAAATCCCCAATGGAGTCACAAATATATTATGGGTAATATGTTGGATAAATGTGCAAAAAACTATAACCTATCTAGTTGTTTAAACTAAGTATAGACAAAATAAAATGAAGGACAAGAGGTTCACACAAGCATGACACTTACCCCTTATGTACGTATGAAAATAAAGAAAGCATTCTAAATATGTATTCATTGCTTTAAATAAAACTCTAAAACAAATATATGGTGGGGGGGAGAACAATACTTTCATTTACAAAATGGACAACTCAAGAGACACAAAACAACACCTTGGAAGAGTTTGTAGCAAGTGGACTCTAATCTCATCTCGGGAAGGTCATTTTTTCTCCTTGTATGCCCAATCTCCACATCTACTAGGTAGTGTTAGCTAGCTTATTTTTATGGATGAATAATGACAAAAGAAAGAAAAAAGAAATAAACTCAAGATAGTGGAGAAATATATATGATGGCTCAATCTCTCTAAAGAAAATTTGAAAACATGACCTTGCTCTTTCTTCTTATATATGAAAGGCAACCCCATGGACTCTTTATAAAATGGACAATGGAACCCTATTCTAGATGAAATCTCCATACAAATTCTCCTTGTGTATTAATGATAGTCCATAAGCTTAGTGGGCATTATGGAAGACCAAGTGATACATAATAATGAACCCAAGCATTTGGGATTAATAAAGAACACTTGGAAGCTCGAGTAGAAGTTGATTGTCTAGTGAAAATGGAGTCTCACTTTCCTTTGTTCATGGTGGCTAGGGTTTAACCCTAGTCACTCGCTGCCTCTTTGTGAGTTGGGTCTGCAGCTCGTGACTCTCTCTCTTCTTCGTCGACCATGGCAGCAACATTGTCCATTTCTGTAGGTGCCCCAGGTAATGGGGTCATTCCTTCCATCTCTGTGTCTAGGCCAGTTTTTGTTTCGCGGCTTGGTGCCTCTTTTCGGGATGTTGTTCAACGGGTCTTTTCCCTTCTTCTTCGTCTCTTATGGTTCAGGAATCCCCTTCCCTTGTCATTCCCATGGGACAAAATGTTGAGGAAGAGGAAGAATATTATAGATCTGTGAGTTTGGTCTATTGCTTCAATAGTTTTTGGCCAAAGTTAGTTGATCTCAACAGTTGGATCTCGATTACCTAGATCCCTATCATGCAACAAAAAGCTTTCATTCATCCTTGTGCCAAAGGATTCTTCATTGTAGAGTTTGACACTGAGGAAGATCGAGATCTAATTCTCAACTTAGGTCTATGGTTTTGGGGAAACTCGGGTTTGTGCATGAAACCATGGACTCCTTCTTTCAATCCTACTACTGAAATTCTCTCCTCAGCTCATGTTTGGGTGAGGCTTCCCAATATGCCCTTGCATTTTTGGTTTTACCATCTCTTGAAGCCATCACTTCAGCTTTGGGAAAGTTCCACTTTGCAAGTCATGAAATTACAAGGCACAACACTTCCACATTTTCCCGTATATGCATGGAAATGGAATTCAGTAAAGGTTTCTCAGCTGAATTTATTCTTACTGATAAAATTAGTATTGGTCTCATAAACTTGACTATCAGAGAGTTTCCTTGCATTGCAGATCTTGTTTTGAAACGTGTCATCCTACAACCCATTGTCCCAAAGGGCCTAGGAAGAATAAAAAACTTTCGAAATCCACTTGGTGGGTGTGATCTAATGATGGCCATCAAGTAATATCAAAGGAATGTGGACAACCTCCTTAAGTTAGCGAAAATCCACCTCAGCCAGATCCTCCTCTTCATCCAACTTCATTATCTCAAGACATGAGCCAATAATCCATTCAGAAACTGAAGAAAGAGGCATCTTCCCCTCAGGTTTCAAATGAGGGACTTTGAATCCAATATCCTCCTCAACCATTAGCTATCTAGGAATATCAAGATGATGAAGTTGAGGTATCGGATCAAGAAAAAATAGAAGCTCCAGAACATGAAAATCCAGGAAATATAGGCATCACAACTACCTCAACTTCTGCAAATGAAGTTTGGATGGTAGTCGAAAAGAAGAAGAAATCACATGTCACATCAAAATCAATGGTAACACAAAGTCAGGCCCACAAGTCATCCATTAGTAACTTGTAGTGGTTTAATCGAGGCCCTGGATTGGCCCGAATTTTGAAATACTTTGTAACTCCTTAGTTATTTCGGCCACACCCTTTTTTGATAATACAAATCTCCTAGTTTTTGTTAAAAAAAAATAATGAATCCAAGGATTTTGAGAGGTCCATATATACTCAATATGGTTCCTAAATAAGCACACAAACATTTATTATCCATGGAGTAGTCATTTTTGGATTTACAAAGCCCGCACAAATTTTGAAGGATTTATTGCACGACTTGCGCAAAACATGGATGGTAAAATGTGTCACTCTAAAAATGATCAATTGATAGTTTGACCAAAATAAGTGAGGTACAAAAAGGCTATTTGATGATAAAATGGGGTGCATAATGTAGTTTCACACATGAAATGGGGATGTTTCTAGGTATGACTACTCAAATGGCACAAGCAAGAAAATTTGGGTGATAACAAACAACTATCACTAAAATGCATCTTGAGGATGTTGATGGGGAAAAATTCACCTTGCAACAGTAAGGGGTAGTCCCCAGTACACATCCCAACTAGACTATGCATTGTTTGGTTTAGGACACCCATCCATAATTTGGCTCGGCTTCCATTGTTGGTTTTGGTTCTACCGGTTGTGGTCCGGTCTATCGGATGAAGGTGGGTGATGAATGGTTATGCAATGCAAATATGTAGATGAATACTATGCATGAAAGGAAACTTAATATACTTATAATATATCCTATCCTATCCTAGCTAGAAGCATGCTAGAGTAACCAGGTGAGATGTAAATGAAACTAAACTCTACATAAAACCCCCACATAAATAGCTGAAATGAAGGTGCAAAGTTAGAAACATGTACATACATACATATAATCAGAAAAGTCTAAATTATATTTCTGCATGCATTAACAACTCAATGAGATCAGGACTTGAAGATATATAAAAGAATAATCAAAATTGTAGAATAGCATTGAGTGCATCATATTAGTTTATAAGCAAACAAGCATTATTAAAGTCCATGTGAACAACAGACATCCCACTTGAAATAATTCACATCAAAGACAACTACACACATGAATTTTTCTTCCTTGCAAAAAGATGGCCCTGAGGGATTCTCAATATTCATTAACAGAGTATATGTCCTTGAATTAGTTCTTGAGTCTATACAATGCTTTAAGAGCCCCTTCAAAATAGGCATCTTCTTTATTTTATACAATCATTTGTAATTGTTGGGTGACTCTTTGTATTCCCCTTGAAGAAGTTGTTACAAATCTATTCATTTTCCTTTTTCTCAGTGACAAGTATACATAATAAGGACAAAATTGTGGTTGGATGAGAAAAAGACAAAATAGAAGATAGGTAATAGCAATTTCTGATTTCTATTGTCTTATTCATGACTCCTATCCCTGAGGTAAATTGTCCACACCTCCAACTAGTCATACAAGGAAATGATCCTTCTATAGAAAAATTCTTCTAGTGCTACAACATGCATATCTATGTTGTCTTTGAAGACCTGCAAATCCTTATACAAAGTATCCATGTATTCTTGGATCATGGTGTGGAATTTGGTAGGCTATATAATATGTTTTTCTATCAAGTCTATGGTCACTTTGGTAGTTGATTCAGTGACCTTTTGTCAATGGGTTGTGCCATATTGAACTTTGTCCACTAGCTCCTCCATTACTAGTTTCTTTCCAAGTTCTTATAGTTGAGGAAGTCAACATCCTTTAATTAATTCCTGAGTGGCTTTGTGTCATTTCGAGCATATTTCCATTGAATTGGTAGTTTATTTATCAACTATTTTCCCATCCTGTTGACAATGTTCTAACGAATAGAGATCCATTTTCTCTCCATGCTAGAGGGGCGATAAAGTTTAGTTGGTGCATCAGGATTCTCTACAATCCATTTGTCGATATAATCCATCCTTTCTTGGATCATGTTAAATTGTGTAAGATTTTCTTGTACCTAACCATGTTGATCTATGACAATGGTGACCATTTTGCTGGAAGAGACGTAGATGTGCATACATACATATGATGGCTTCTTCCAGCTTTGTCCTTACTTTCTCAACGCTTTCTCTAAATCTCTGGACACTGCCTTCGTCTACCTTCATTTGTTGAAGTCTCTCTTCTAGTTCTCTGATTCTTGCTTCTTTCTCCTAGTTTTGTTGACACAACCTTCGAATATTGTCTTCATTAACGTTCATGAACACAGTGCCAACTGAGGCGGTGGATATTGGAGTTTCCCTGACATGTCGTGTTATAGGAACTTGTGTAAGGACTCATATCGGCATTCCTTGAGTTTTTGGTACTTTATTTACTTTCTCTTGCACGATCTTTCCCAAATTGCTTTCATAAGTGAATATTATCAAATTGGGGACCTCACTTGATTGAAACAGAGCCCAAATACCTAGTCCTAAACCATTGAACAATGTCTATGTGTGGGTGTTTATTATTGATAGTTATGGGATGTCAGTATCCATTGGTTGAGTGTCATCATTCCTAGTCTCATCATCTTTCTTTTGTCTCTCTTCTTCGACTACATTAGCAACTGCTTCCTTGGCTACCTTTTATGTTGTCACTTTCTATTCGGCCTCTCTTTGTGTTGCGACCTTTGCTTTTTCTTCAGCGACAACTGTTGCTTCAACTTTGGCTTTAGCTTTTTTTGATTTGTTCTTTCTCTTCTTATTCAAAGCATCGTTCTTTTTCTTGGAGACCTTCTCTTTCTCCCTTCATTTCTTATCGGCTAGTGTTTCTTCTTCTTCTGTTGATCCTGAGTGCATAGAGACGGAAATAAGAGATGATCCTCTTGTTGCTTCCTCTTCTTCCTTCTTTCAAGATTCTTCTCTTGCTCTCTCTTCATCTGTGATCCTTCCTACGGGTTGACCTCGTCTATAGAATATAATGTCATCATAAGTTCATGCATTACAGTGCACTTTTTCCTCATCCCAAATCCCTGTCATGTATTCCTGAGGGAGGCCCATTTTGTTGACATGATATTTTACGACCTCTTTGGGGTCATGCCTTCTAAACAAATATTCTCCAAAATGATAAGACATCAAAGTGTTTACCTCTTCTTGAGCCTGTTTGATGTTTTTAAATGAATAAGTGCCTATAGAAAGAGATAGAGGTGGCCATATCGCTTTCTTACACCGGTACAATATCCCTCCTACTCCATGGATTATGGTTTGATATGCTACTTCCTAAGGAACCAAATTGTCTGGCACAAACCAAGGAAGCAAACGAGGAGGCCTCATAACGCCAAACACCCTTATATAAGTGCCATGTTCCATGAGATACCAATCCAGGATTCTTCTTATGATGGCTATATCCTTATCAGTCATGCATGGGGGTGTTGTGAAAAATATAAATTCGTTCAGGGGAGCCAAGAAGTGATCACATATCTTCTGATATTTTGTTCTATACTTGTGCTCCTAGAGAACTTTGTAGTATATGTGGATTGTTGGGTTTAATGGATTCCATCTCCATACCATGATTGGTTATTGATGGGCTACACACATAATGTCCATGATGTACGAGGACATATGGAAACTTCAGAAGGCCCCAAGCCAGGCTTATGCGACCGTGATGAGAACCATTGTTAGATTTGTTGATAAAATGTCGTCCCAATTAAACGATAATCCCTTGTCTACACAATAATATATCAATGACATGTATGATAGGGAGAAATGGGATGCATCTAGTTCACCGTACAATCGACACACCATATCCACCATATATTGATAGGGTCTCCTCAACGTAGTTGTGGGGTAACCTCCCTTGGGCCTGTGCTTGAATTGTTTTTCAGGTCTGTACCATTTGGGGCATAATTCTTTGGCTGTGTGTTGGAAATCATCGAGGATATTGTTGTCTATGTTTGTCACTCCTTTATCAAGGTGATAACATTTCATGAGATAGTCAGGTAAGAATGATTCTCTAGGCTCACCTCTGGTATTGTGAACGCATTTATTCCCCAGATCAACATATTTTTTGATCCAACTAATGGTATCGACACAAGGGAAGACAACAACACGGGATGCAACTCTGAATATTCTAGATCTCCAAATATTTCTGAATATTTTCAACTCATCTTGGTCTTCAACTTCGACGGGGAAATTTGATTTCTTAAACATGCGATACACATTTCCCCACTTGAGTGTCTGTCCCTCTTTTTCCAAGAGAACAGAGGTGTCATCATATGTGGCTCCAACCAAATTTGGTTCTTCTTCAACCTATCCACTGCTACCAGAGACCTCGGTGAGAAATTCCTTGCTCGTTTCTTTTTTGGGAGCCATATTTGAACCTGCAAGGAAAAGGTGGCATTAGCACGAAGACTAAAATCAATTGATACAAAATTTAATCTATCTAAGTATCTTGAAATACTGGAGGACTTGCTTGAGTTGATGCTTGGTGGGAGATCATCATCAAAAGACGATAAAATGATAGAAAACATGGTGGGAAATTTGGTAGAAGTTAGAGAAGAAAAGGATTAAAAAGGTGCTTAGAAGTCAAAATCGGACAAGTTAATGTCAACTTCTCCGATGTAAATCAAAGAATTTGGAAACAACTCTCCCGATAGAAATTGGAGAGGTTAATGTTAAAGGCTCTGATAGGTATCGAGCAAGTTGAAATAAAGGCCTCTAGTGGGATCAGATAAGTTGATGTCAAGTCTATCGATGGAGAAGTGAAGTTGAGGGTGAGTGACAGATTTGGGATTAACTCCTCCGATACATCAGAGGAGTTGACACAAACTCCTCTGATGTATTGGAGGAGTTGGAAAGAAGTATGTCGAGTGTTCAAAATTCAAGTCAGGTAGGTTATTTAAAATGCATCGATAACCAAAGAAATGGCTTTCGATGGAAGAGAATATCGAGACACAACCCCCCAACGACAATAAACATCGCATCGGATTTGTGTCAAGTCAGGGGTGTGCAATCCCTAATAAGGACTATGGGTTTTGAAAGGCCATGGATGAGGGCAAGTTTTGCAAGAGGGACTGTAACAAAGGATGGAAACCTCTTCCTCGAGAGAGAAGATGAAATGCCCCATGGGTTTAGAAAATTGTCAGTAGAGTGAATTTCGGTTGCAGGGAGAAGTCAAGGGTTAATGCTGTAAGGATTTCGGGAGAAATGGACCAGATTTCTAGGGCATAAAATGAAAAACAAAGCTAATCAAGCCTAACCCTAGATAAAAAAAGAGAAATTTATAGTAGTAGGGCTTACCTGTCAATTGTTTGGCACATGGAGACCGGTGGATGATGAAGGGTGAGTAAAATTCGGGTCGAACTTTCCTCTGTTTGGGGCCTATTTTCTTTTGCAACAACGAATGAAACAAATGAGGGTCTATACTGAAGGTTTGTTTATAAGTTTATTTCGAATTGTGTAGTGAATGCAAGTTGGTGAAATTTAGATCGAAAACGTTAGACGCGAGTTCTCTGATGTGTATCAGGCTCACGTAGGTAGAATAATATAATTCCATGTAATAAAGGCCAATATTAATAAGGCCTAGCAATAAGGAGGAATAAGTCAAATGTAAGAAGACCTAATAGAAGCTTCCGCTTCTAGAAGGATTTTCCCTAGATTGTTCTTTTGGAGATATATTTTTAGTATAAATAGGAATAGAGTGTATGAGAAATCTTGTCATGGAGATTATTGTAATAGAGCTCTGCTCTGCTGGAGGTTTCCCCCTCGAAGAGGCAAGTGAACATTGCTATCATTAATCAAGGTTCTCTTTTTGGTGTTATTATGGTATTATTCTATTTATATCATTTTTTTTGTACCATTTCTATGCTAAAATATTTTTGTTCTGCATATTATTTTATATCTGGAATACTACAAGTGGTATTAGAGCACCTTCCTTGGTAGAAAATTGTGGGTTAAATTTTTTCAGGGTAGAGACGTATTTCGACGTCTTAAAGCTATAGAGATATGTTGTTGCATGCATAAATCCTTGGTTGGGGAGTCATACACAAAGTAAATACAAGAGGTACTTAAGCACACATCTACTGGCCACCCCTGTAACCCCTGTTGGTACCCCTTCAAGTGGTGTCGCATCAGACAACACCTGTATACAGATCGACCTAGATCTCCTGAAGCCATCCATAGATAAATCGATTGGTCACCTAACTGCTATAGTGCCATGGAGAAAAACACTCACTCAGGAAGATACTCTCTTGTACCTGGGTAGTCGGGTAGTACGGCTAAGGGCACGGTCTAGCCTCCTTAGTTGGTCCCCTGAGATATTGGGTCAAGTACTACTTTTGGACCCCGCATGTATATCAGAGAGTTATAGCATAGGGAAAACCCTTGTCTATAGAAACCCTGAATATCCTACCCTAGGGGATGGAAACAAAAAATAGAACAAACAAGATCTATTTCCACGCAACTGTTCCTTCTACATTCTGGTTGCGAAATTACTATACATTTCTTCCTGTTAAACATTTGGTAATTTTGTCATTGCATTATTATTCAGGCCGAAGTATAACTCTGCATGTGTAAAAAAAAAAAAAGATGAGTATAGTGGTCTCGCCGACACACTTATTTGGGACATATCCCACTAGGTTCCTCTCTTCACCCTGATTCCAATGATACCTATCATTTTTAACAAAAACCACTTTGTGGATCCAACCCTTCACTAGTACCCTTATTTGGCCCTTATCCCATTATATCACCCTTTTCACCCTGATCGTAATGGTACCTATCATTTGACACCCTTCTTCTCAGTGGTCCCACCCACCCCTCCAGACCCCTTTTGTCTCCCCTATACCATTTGCTTGCCCATTTTTCCAAATGGCTACCACAAGATCCCAAGAACTCAATACCTTTATTGATGACACCCACCAGAACCAGGAAGACATCAAGAATATCAATGCCAACCTTAGCTCAATCAATTCGGCTATTAAGATCCTCAAGGAACAAGTTCCTACATAAAATACCTCAAATCCACCTTTGAACACTTCATGGGTCGTTCCTAGAACCCTTCCTCTTCTGAACAACCCTCTTATTAGGATGACCATGACTCTTCCCATTACCAAGGTCCTCATACTACCCACTTTTCTCGAGACCTCCGCCATCCCAGAATTGAGGTGAACAAATCTAATGGATCGGATCCCAAAGGCTAGGTCACCCAAATGGAACATTATTGCTCTTTGCATGGCATTACTGATGATTTATCCAAGCTTCGTTATGGTGTCCTACATATGGATCCAGAATGATGAAAATGGTGGCAATGGCGAAAAAAGGCACACCAAGGGTATGTTGCTTGGACACAGTTTGTGGCCAAACTTTATGACCACTTTGACTCTGAAATACACCATTTAGGCCATTTGAGCAAGCTAAAGAAGTTTGGGACAGTGGAAGACTTTATTGCCACATTTGAGCACTTGGATTTTAGAACAGAGAGCATGTTAGATGTTTTCTTTAGGGAATTATTTATCAGTGGCCTCAAAGATGAAATGTGTGCCCATGTTCTCATGGCACGCCCCCAGACTTGGTTGGAAGCTACCCAATGAGCCAAGGAAGCATAACAGATTGTATCCTCCTAGACCCGCAAGCCCTCCTTTCCTCCTCACCCTAAACCCACCAATTATGCCCCTCCTTTAACTCCCCTCAAGATCAATAAATTAACCAAGGCTAAAATGGTTGAACGTCAACTCAAGGGTCTTTGTTATAATTGTTATGAAAATATTTTCTTGGGCACAAGTGTAAGGAACAGAATCTTTTTATGGTTGTGATTGAGGATATTTTTGAAGAAGATGTTGTTGTTCCGCCTGTGGAGGAACTACCATCGCCATCTRATCTAACCCCACCCTATGATCCACCAGACGTTGACCCAGTGATTTCAATTAATTCYCTCACTGGCTTCTTTGCTCCCCAGACTCTCAAATTAATTGTTTACATCAAAAATAGGAAAGTCATCATCCTTGTGTACAATGGTAGCACCAAAATTTTATTCATCGTTGCATTGCCCAAGAAGTCAATTGTTACATTCGTGTCGTTAACAATTTTCAAATCATGATTGCCAAAGGAGGTTTCATGAAATGTGGGGGAAGATGTGAAAATGTGCGACTCCAAATTGGTTAGTATCACCTAAAATCCCATATGTTTTCTATAGACATGGGTGGTTGTGACATTGTTCTTGGTGCCTAATGGTTACACACTCTAGGCCCCAGTCTCATGAATTTTAAGGACTTAACCATGCAATTCCAACAGGAGGGACAACAATATAAGTTCCAAGGCATCAAAACAGGCTCCCTTGAGATCATTGTAAGTTTTAAACCTATGAAGTACAACAATGCATATAGATTCTTAAGAAAAACAGAAATTAATCAATGGCTCATTCACATAGTACACAAAGATTTATACCGGAAACCCTCAACCGGGAAAACCTTTCTTATTTCATTATATCGAATTTCACCATTCACCATACAATATATACAATTTTTTTAGGTATTCTGTAGATACCAAAACCCTAATCTCTTAATCCGAGATTAATTTAGAAAACCACTAAAAATAGCAAAAACCGCCCAAAAAAAAAATTTGTAACCAGGGGGGGCCATAACTGCCCCCCCCTAGGACCCCCCTAGGAAAGTGCTCGGCACACATGACACAAAGTGCACTACTAGAGGGATCATCAGACACAGTTTTCAAATCTAATGCGCCCACACACACACATGCAAAGAATATAACACATACCCAACATTCTCCCACTTGTTGTTTTCTTTGCATCCAGGGGTCCAGGGGATTATATATTCAACAATCCAGGGAAGCAATGCCCATTTTTACTCTACACCAAGAGAAATTTTTTGTGCTCACAGACTTTTTCAATGAATCTGCAACATTCTTCAAAGTGTCAACCTTTTCCAACAACGCCTTCTTTTCCTGAACCATGTCTCTCACAAAGTGATACTGAACATCAATATGCTTTGTCTTTGAATGATAAGTTCGGTTCTTTGCCAGGAAGATTGCACTCTGACTGTCACAATATAATCTCACTTCTTGTTGTACCAACCCAATACCTGAAAACAATCTTTTTAACCATATTACTTCCTTGCTTGCATGAGTGGCTGCCATGTATTCAGCTTCTATAGTTGATAGTGCCACTACAACCTGTCTTTTGCTTATCCAACTGATTGCTCCTCCAAATAGGTTAAACACATACCCACTTGTAGATATTCTGTGATCCAGATCTCCAGCCCAGTCTGCATCAACAAATCCATGTATGTCCACCACTCTGTCCAATCCTGGTCTTCCTTGGTAGCACAATCCATAACTGGTAGTGCCACGAAGATACCTGAAGACCCTCTTTACTGTTGTCCAATGCTCCTTCCCTGGTTTTGACATATACCTGCTCAAAACTCCCACTGCATGTGCAATGTCTGATCTAGTATAGACCATTACATACATCAAACTACCAACTGCATTGGCATACAAAACATGGGACATGTCCTCTTCTTCTTCATGTGTCTTGGGACATTGATCCGCAGATAACTTTACACCTATAGGAATAGGAACCTTGACCGGTTTACTTCCATGCATATTAAACCTCTGCAATATCGTCTCAACATATTTTCTATGATTCAACCAGAGTTTCTTGTTTGCACGATCTCTTTTAATATCCA
>JASDQU010263182.1:0-15500 GCA_032191745.1 Picea mariana | reverse complement strand
TTTTCCATTAGGACAGCTTATTTTCTTGTCAAATGTGTTCATCCAAAGGATGGTTTTTATTAATTTGATTCTGAAATGTGTTTTTATTTTGATTTTGAGATGGCGAAGATCAGGGCATAAATGCATCTCCATGCTTATCAAGTACCCATGTTGTCATTGTTTCCTTGGTTTTGAGAAAGTATACAAAGAATCTCCCAAGCTAAGGTGGAAAAATTCTCTCTCCAGAGAATCCTGAAAATTGCCCCATAAAGAGTATCCTTTGCTCAATTATGAAAAAATATGATTGTAGAGAGGATACTCTTGCAAAGGCAATTTGTCCGTTGTAACTTGGGAGATGCTGTGCAGACCTTGCAGTTATAGAGAAAACTTCACCAAATTAAAAGTAAACTTAAAAACATAACTTTTAGAACTTTGACTATTAAATAGATCATCTTATTCCACAGAAGCACACACCAAACACCAAATGTTCCTGCAACTTTCAATTTGGGACCAGCCCTGGCAAATTATACTGCAAAATCATTTTCTCAGTAACATTATTATACCTTATTCCACATAAGCACACACCAAACACCCAATCTTTCTGCAACTTCCAATTTTGAGACCAGCCCTGGTAATTTATACTGTAAAACCATTTTCTCAATGACCTCTATATTTTCTAAATTTGTAAAATATGAATGCATGGCAATTGAGACTTAGATCTTTGTCTGTTGTAGGTGGGAGATTGCCTGTAACTTGGTACCCGCAAGATTTTGCTGCGAAAATCCCCATGACTAACTTGAACATGAGGCCGGATCCTGCCACAGGTTACCCTGGCCGGACTTACAGATTCTACACTGGAAAAACTGTTTACATGTTCGGTGATGGGCTGAGCTATACAAACTTCAAGCACACATTACTCCATGCTCCCAAACTGATCTCTCTTCCCATGGATGGAAAACACAGCTGTTCTCACAAAACATCAAATTCGTGTGAGGCTGTCAGAGTAACCCACACCAAATGCCAAGACTTGTTCATGGAAGTCCGTGTTGAAGTGAGGAATGTTGGCCAAAGAGATGGAGGTCATGTCTTGTTTTTATTCTCCTCACCCCCATCCCATCACCACGCCCCGAAGAAGCAATTGCTCGGATTTAGAAAGGTCCATGTCCAAGCAGGAGCCATGGAAAGAGTCCATTTCACTCTTAATGTATGCAAGGATCTTAGCATTGTTGATAAGACTGGCACCAGGAAGTTGCCAGTGGGTTCTCATCTTCTTCACATTGGTGATATGCAACACTCTGTTTCTCTTCAAATAAGCAGCTGATTCTCACCAAGGGAAATCTGTCTCTTAGCTTCTGCAAGGAGCAGGACAGCTGTGATAAATTTTCCCTCAAAAGTGGAATAAATTATTGTTCACTGTATACCCTTGTATGAAATTGTTGTAAACAACTGCAGGCAAAGGCTTTGCTTTATTGCCAGTAGTAATATATATTCATGGTCTTTTTGCTAAGAGGCTCTGAAATAATTAAATTAGCCTCTTTGGCCCACAAGTAAATTGATTATTTACTATTATTGCCTTCCCCAAAGCAACTGCCATCAGGCAGATTCAGGGTATGTAAGAAGATGATTGCTTTTTCAATGAAATATTGTTCATCATGGAAAAGGGTGTTGATTACCATTTGGAATTGATATATAAAATAGGTAAGAATATTGCCCGTGTTGGCCAGTTAACAAAAAATTCTATGCACTGTACAAGAGATGGACTCTGGACTCTTGAGCATTTGGATTGCATTATTTATAGATAATATTAGTGAAATAACTTTGCCAACGTTGATGTGAAGATAAAATCATCCCATTAAAAAAACGAGCAGACTTTCACACCATACACCTCCAGTACAAAAGACCTTCCTATGAAGAAAGTTTGGACGCATCCAAGTTGAAAATAGATCTATCAATTGAAAATGATACCAAATCATGGACTCTAATATTTAAAATTATTTGTATAAAGTGTCATGAGATTTGTAAAGTTTAATAAGCTTGATGGAAGAGAATCGGATCCTGACAATCTCAATTGGAATTGGTTCACGAGTGGAAAGGGACAAGCTCGGACTACAAGTCTACAGGGTCAACAGTATGCTGCATTTGTGTACTCTTATAGATATAGAAAGTTGAAAAACATCATGATAGGTTATAATATAATTTCAATACCTTGATATACAATTATATTATAATACTTTGTTATACAATTATATTATAATGTTCTAATAAAATTGGGTTATTTAAATAAATAATCTTGTTGATGGTTTATAATGTGTAGAATTCCATTTTTGTTATTTGGTAGGGAACTTATTTTTTTAAATTTTAGATAAGTTATTAACCAATCAAAGACAGTTTTAGATCATATTTCAGGATAAAAAGGCTATTTCAACTCAGATAATACCTGCAAGTAAGTTAGTATACTTTGTCATTGTGGAAGCGGGATCCTGGGTCTTGTGTTTACAATTAACATCTAACCTTAATTCCCCAAGTAAATCCAAAAACCTTCCCTAATTATAATTTAATCTCCTACCCAAGAAAATATATATGGAGGATGCTATTATTAAGTTCTGCTACTAATACATATACATTATATGATCTCTTCAAAATAATATATATAATCATGTGAAGCTCAACATTTGAAATGCTGGGCTTATTTCACCCAATTCTCTTTAATTGTATGAATAGGAGAGGCATTTCTGCTGTTTAGTCCCTGGTGGTGCAAGCAATAAGTATCAAATAAATGGCAGTACATTTACACACACATATATTTTTTTATCTCTGTATGTTCTATTGCAATTTGTTTGCTTTCATTCATTCTTTTAGTAAAACAAAAAAAATCTTGTTATTGTTGGAATTTCACAAAATAGAAAGTCAAAGATCTCATATGTAATATACCTGTACTGCTGATGGATCCGTGAGCACAATGAGAACCCCCAGAATAGAGAAAGCGGGTGGGGGACGGGGAGCACAAGTTCCATTGGATGGAGGATAGGTGGAAGAAAAATGGCGAGGTAGGGGGCTTGGATGCCGGGGTGGGTTTTGCGAGCCTCTGTGCGACGGGTTTTATTTAGGGTTATTAGGGTTAACAAACAGGTGAACAATAATTAGTTTGCTATTCAGTATTTAATGTTGTGATAGGTAGTATTTAATGTTGTGATAGGTGTCCTTTCCTGGCGGGTGTAGGACGGCCGGGTGTACCGCTGCCGACAGATTTCGGCCAATCCTACTCTTATTCAGAATTGATTAATTTTTTGACAATCTACAGCTATTCAAAATTAGAAAATTATTAGGAATATTGTAAGTAATTTAAATAAAAGTAATTCAGTTTTAAGATTTTTGCGATTATTGTTTTGATTGGAAAGTTTTTTTTGGATTCATTGCATAGGTTTTTGATATTCGACATTTCAGATCAAATCAGTGTGGCAAGAAAAATATTATGAGATATGAAGGAAAAAGGATATAACAAGTGTAAATAAATACTTGAAAAGTTCCTTATGAAGAGCCGACATATGAAATCAGGTTTTTAAGTATTTATTTACACTTGTTATATCCTTTTTCCTTCATATCTCATAGTATTTATCTTGATGATGGACCACACTAGTTTGATCCGAAACTTCTAATATCAAAAACCTATGTGATGAATCCGAAAGAACTTTATGATCAAAAGTAATTCAAATTGACAATTTTTTTGGTCAAATATATGGAAAAACCTTTGTTGATTTTGCAAAATTCTCAACAAAATAAATTTTGCAAAATTTTTTATATGAAAAAAACAACTTTTAAAAGTTTTATATTTTTCTAATGGGTTTTGTTCAAATCAAATTTTGAATAGAAATTTAAAAAGATAGCTGAAATTATTCTCAATCTTTTGAAATTTTTGATAAGACTAAATATATTGCCTGGGTACACTAGAGAAAGAGAACGGATGCTACCTTTGATTGATCAATGTACTTTTATTAGAAAAGTTAAAAGTTTATTATTTAATGGTAACAAAAGTTCAGTTCAGTTCAGCCCAATGACTAAAGTCTTCATATTATAATAATAAACTTTGAAAAAATTTGGACGGTTTGTTACAGAGAAATTGATCGGATGCTGCCTTTGATGTATCATTGTACTTTTATTACAAAAGTTTATTCAATGGATTGATATTTATAACAACAGTTCAACCCAATAACCAAATTCATATTATAATAATTAATTTTAAAACCATTCGATATGCAATATTAGCAGATGGACCTTCATTAATATTTATAACAAAGTTCAACCCGATGACTAAAGTTTTCATATAATAATAATTAACTTTAAAACTTATAAATAGACCTCTATTAATATTTATAAAGAAAGTTCAACCGCATGACTATAGTCTTCATATTATAATAATGAACTTTAAAATCATTCAATGCAGCCAAGTTTCTGTTCTTGATATTGTTTTTGGTAAATTTTTTTTTTTTTGGCAGTTCTCGTACTCACATGACATGGGTTGATCTCCTTCGGCTACCACTATAACCCCAGGTGTAACCACCCAGTTCGCAAGAATGGTGCACTAGTAAATCTGGGAACATGAGACTTCATTTTACAAATTTACACGGCACTTGCCAATCAGTCTACACCCTTGCGGGCCTGTCTTTGGCTAATTAATTAAAGTTAAATATTTTATTTTTTATTTTTTTTAGGGTTATTATCATTAGTGGTAGTCTAAATGTCTTATGGGGATATTTTCTGGTTGATTTTGTTGGAAATTCTACTAAAAATTGTTGGATCTGCATATTTGAATGGTTAAGTTTGTATAATCTGAGTACCTCAAAGATTTTTTAGCATGCTGAATATATTTGTACATTCAAAAATACAATTTAAACTAAACAAAATTGTGATTTCTTCCAAATTTATTTTTTTAGCATCTGAATACATTTGTACATTCAAGAATACAATTTAAACTAAACAAAATTGTGAATTCTTCCAAATTTATATGGTAAAAGTTAGACTAAAAAGCCAAAACATACAACAGTATATAGTTTAAGCTGCAGGCCAACGATTCTACAAAATGAAGATTTTTTTGGGGAATATTTACCCTGCCAGAAATTGTTGGATTCTTAGATTTAAGAGATTATTTCTGTAAACTCCTAGTGCCCTGGGAGTTTTTCAGCATGCTGAATCCATTTCTATATTTAAAAATGGAGTTTAAACACCAAAAAATAGTGATTCGTGTAAATTTCTGTCCCAAGATTCAAACTGAACAGCTAACTAACCCCAATTGTTTAATTATAATTTTTTTAAATTGATATAATTGTTGTTGTTGTTGTTAATAAAAAAATGTATCTCTAAGTATAATAATATAATAATATAAGATATTTATAATTTTATTGATTTATAGTTTAAATATTCTTTGTGTTTTACTTTTTGGGTCATTATCATTAAAATTCCTGGATGTAATTGTTGGTGAAATGATAGTTTTTCATTGATTAAATTGTATTTTTGCAGGTATAAATCATTCAACTCCTTGAAAAACCTCCAGAGCATTTTGATTATACAATCTGGACAACTGAAATCTACAAGTCCAAGGATACTTCTAAATTTGGAACCCTATTTTTTAACAAAATTGATGAAAAAAATATTAAAAAATAAAAAAAATAATCTAATTTATTAATCTGGAGATGGTGGGTGAGCAATTTCAGATTTCGTTAATCTAAATTTGTTTCATGCACACAGATCGACGCTGTCTACCCAATAATAACCGCCCATCTAAATCTGCAAACTGTAACCCAAAATCTAATTTTGGAAGGCCAATTACAATCTGTTTAGGTATCTGTAATCATCACACTTAGATCGTTCACGAGTGCTTGATCTCGTGACTGCCCGGCACTATCGGTTTACGATTTGAGAAACCCTGCAATTTGCCATTTTTATAATGAAGTTGCGTGTATATCTCTGTAAAAATCGTATACTGATATTTTTCCTAATGTAAAATATTATTTTACATTGTACATGGAAATCAATCTCACGTGTTATATATCCATACTCATTTTATGTTGTATATACATTTATACTAATTGTGTATATATCGATAACATGCACAGCTTTCAACAGAGTTGAGCTTGGACTCCGTGTAACTATTAGTCTCCGTAAATTATCACGTGATGAAATTAGGGTTTGAGGGAATTCATGACGCGAAATATCGGCTGCCGCACCGACAATTGTGGCCCAACGTTTAATAAACGATAATAATTGTTTTGAGCTGAAAAGATTACTTTAACAATTTGATATGGTTTAAATAAATAAAAAATCCAAAGTACTAAATTGTTGTGTTTATATTATAAAAAATTATTTTTAAATTTGTGTATGTGTTTGTCGAAATGTTTTTTTGTGATATTTTTGAGGGACGATTGTTTGAAATTAGGAAAAATTGTTAGATCTGCATATTTGAGTGATTATTTCTGTATGATCAGAGTATCCTAGGTGTTTCTTTGAGCCTTGTATCTATTTCTACATTCAGAAATGGATTTTAAACAACAAAAATAATGATTTAGTGCAAATTTGTATTACCTAATTCTAACTAAAAAAACCATTTTGTAAAACAATTAGACAATTCCTATTCTTTCTATTATATCTATATCAAAATAAGAGAAGTTCAATCAATATTACCTACAATTACAATTCGATCACATCTTTTTAAATCAATTTATTTTTTATTTTTAAATAAAAATATAAACTAAACCCAATCACCTTATTTTATTTTATTTTATATATATATATATTCATAGACTAAACCCAACCCCATATATATATATATAGTCATACACTAAACCCAACCACCTAATTATGCACAAAGCCCAATCACCTTACTACTTACACTCAGAGCACATTTTTGTACATCTATCTTTTCATCTTTTGTAAAAGATAAAGCCAATATGTTGTACATTCTAACTATTTCTAACTCAATTTTGTTGGACGATTCATATGTTTTTCTCCTCTCGGTCAAACAATCATTTCTGCACTTTCCTTAAAAAAAAATAAACGGTGCAATGAAGTGGGGCCAATGAAGTGGGGCCATGACATGGAAATATTTTTGGTTTAAATTTGGCTACTATCTGTTCGTCTTTTTGTTGTATATAGCATGTCGCCATTCTCTTTATATCGAATCCAATTTTCTTCCACAACAAACAAATTGTACCACCCTAGAGTGAAACAATGGTACAACCGAAATAGAGGCATCACAAGAAATTCATGATAATATCAGTCGAAAAGAATTTAGGGCATTCGTTTATTTATCATTATTCCATAAATATTATATTCCAATTAGTTTCTTACATAAAAATTTAGACAATGATACCATCTAGATACTTTGCTTGATCTGTTATCAATAATAATGACAATAATAAAGTTCTTTTCAATATCTTGCCCCTTCATATCTCTATGAGGTATGAGGTAGGGGCAGAAATATAATAAAGTTCTTTTCAAGATCTCGCCCCCTCATATTTCTATGAGGTATGAGGTAGGGGCAGAAATATAAGTAGATATAGATACAATTTTAGTAATTTTTTTCTCAATATTTTTTCTTAATATATTTTTTTTTTATTTTTATAAAGTGTTTTTTGTTTTTTCTCCATCTTTATAGAAAAATAGAGATAAAAATATTTATAAAAACTTTAATAAATTTATTTTCAATATTTTTCTCTTTCCTACCTTCATAAAATTTTCCAAATTTCTTCTCAATATTTTTCTCCCTCGTAAAGTTTTTCTCAATCTTCTTCCCCTTCCCTACTTTTATAAAGAATTCCCCACTTTTATAGAGAGTTGGAAGAAAAATAACAAATGTTTAACATTGTTTTTGCAACTATTATTAAATAAAAAACTTATTACTAAAAAACTTATTACTAAATAGTCAAACTTTCCAAAGACTAGTTTGAGAAAAAAAACATAGCTAATGCTTTCCGACTTTATATAGCAGATATATAAGATTTTTTCAGGTAAAATTATAATTAAACATTATTATTATATAACTTGTATAAAAATATATAAAAATATATAACAATGAGTAATTTTTGAAGAATTTCTTTTTTAACAATAATAGTTAGATTTTTTGTATTAAAAAAAGCCTTAGTCCGTTCACTAAAAAAATCCATAACAAAGTCCAAAATATTTTATTAGATCATATTTTAATAAAGTCTATATGTTCATGGTAGGTGCACTTCCTTACAAACTACAATAAAAAACAACAACCCTACAATACATATAAGCAAATAAAATATTTGTAATTAATATTTCTGTCGAGGAGAGGCATCAACAATCAATACAACTTAGAAGTCCATGACGTCACCCATTATTTTCTTATCCTCGTCCAGTTGATGCTCGAGTGTGACAATTTCCATTGATACCTCCACAGCCTGAGAAAGGGAACCCATGACATCTACACTCCTTGAGTGAGCTCGTGGGGATGATTCATATACAACCGTTTAGAATGAGAGGGGAGGTGAGACGAGAGACTCATGTGGTAGCTCAAGGTGTGTGATATTCCGAGAGACTAGTGATTTCAAATAGTCAAGCTAGGATTCCATATCGATGTGCTTCCTATGAGAGACAATCATGAAAGTGCCAACCTCTTGTTCTGATTATTTTAGCATCAAAAGCTATGACACAATCTTCAAAACATAGTCATCTTATTTTTTTCTCTATTTGTTGTTTACTTTCTCATTATTCTTGCAACCTCAACCACTTGAAATTTGAGTTGATGACACTACAATGAATGTTTTCCACATCCTTCTCACCTTTGCAAACCACATTGTACTCCTTTTATTTCGCATAAAAAACATCACCCATTTGGGAAATGGAAATGCCCCCATTGTGACTTTAAGACCTACCCATGAAGAGCCATAAAAAACAAATTAGTGGATGTAATAGAACCATCCCGAGTATACAACAAGTATCCACCAATAAATGAGACCAAAAACACCATAGAGTGTTTCCAAATCCTGGAGAAGTCTAGGATATGGGTGACACCTCATATATCATCCCTAACACTATCACTCTAAGAGCCAATTATAGGGGCAAGAGCAATAAAAATGAACCGTTCCATAATAAATTTAGAACTAAACCAACACATGAAATGTCATCGATCCATTGATTCCTTCATAAGCACGTACATTGTCACAATTGTAGGAAGTAATTAGTGTAATGGGTGAAGTAATTGTCCCTCTCATTGAAGGTGCATAACAATACAGATGATGGTCTTTGGATAATTCATGTGCATAATACTTAGAGATAGGGTATGAGAATGTTGTATGAAACCTCTCCATTTATTTGCATGATCCCTTTATTAAGCTTAGAGCCTAGATTGACTTAGGAATCAAACTTGTCATTTTGTGATCTCAATAGAATGAATTAATTTGGAGAGATAGATAGATATTTTTTGGGGTGAGGTGGCATAAGTTGAAATTTTGAAGGTGGCGTTGAGAAAACAGAGAACAAAAGATAAATGTGGAGTCTCTTACAATTGTTAATTGAGTTGTTCCTCGTTGTTTTAACAAAATTAGGCCTCAATATGCTCCCAAAGTTTCCACTTCGTTATTAGTTGTTATCTCCAAACCCCAATCAATCTTTTTGTCCATTAGGGTCATATAACCCCCTCGACACCTACCACCCTTGGATTACCTTTGGAGGCTCCATCAAAAAATAAAAAGAATTGATTTCTATATGCTCTCCACTATTGGAATTTTGATTCTCTAAGCATGAGCTCCCAATTGTGACCCTAGTTCAGTTTTTTGATATGAAAATTTGGGCTTGCTTGTTGCACTGAGAGAATAGGCTTAGACTAGGCTTGCTCCTCAATTTCATAGTTTTCCATTGAGATCTTCTCGATTCCATTGGTTCTTAGTATTTCTTGCAGGACTCCTTAGCTTGGGTAGCTATTATCCAAGGAGTGGGTAGTTCTTGATGAAAAATGGAGTGGTTTTGGGCTAGCCACATCCTCCATGAGAGGAATTTTGGCATAGTCACCCATACTTGTGTCAAGATATTTTTATTGGTTGAGATATGGATACAAGGCATGCCACAACAATAACATATGTTTCCAATCAAGTGGAAATGAAATGACTTTCCTTAATTCTTCAAAGGTGATTACCCATATCTAGTAGGTGTAACAGTAGTCTAGAAACAAGCACTTGGTTGACTCCTCAATAGATAGGAAAAGAAGACAAATAGAAGAGCCTTATATTCCTCTCTTTTGTTAGATTCGCATACGCAAGTGTCTTGCCATGCACCATAATAAAAAAATCGAAACCTTGGCAAGGAAACTCCTCTCCATGTTCACTTCCACGTATTTGATTTTGTGGGGCAGGGGGGATGTGTATCCATTGATGCTAAAGCATGTAAATATCCATGTTTTACTATATAAGGCCATCTAGTGATTACTACCCTTGAGATTCCTTGATGTCTTTACCTAGAGGGACCATGTCTCTAAGGAAAAGAAGGAGAGATATTAAATTGGTCCTTAACGTTATTTAGAGGGAGGAGGGATTTCCACATTGTCCCTTCCTTCTCATGTAGTCTCCTAAGTAGGGATGTTGAGAGTGAAAATATTTCTAGAGGCCAACCAAATCCTATTATAAAAAAGAGAGGATTATTATGTTAGAGGAGGGCAATCTAGAATTATGTCTTCCCATAAAGAACTACCTTTTTCCATTTCTAGGCACCCAAGAAAGGTGATTTGATACCTTGTATAAATTTTAAATAGGTGACCCTCCAATATCTGGAAAAGAGTTATTCAAACAACAAATATGGCCCCTCAATAGATATTTTTTAATAAATAACCTCCTTCCACCACTCCTTCTACCTTTAAACTAGAGGCCCTCGTATTTTAGCACTTAAAGCCAGATTCATTAGCATGGGTTCCTTAATCACCAATCCTCCTTTTTCTAGAGGCACCCTTACTATGGTCTAGTTAACCAATTGGATTTTTTTGATGTTCATATTCCCTCCTTGCCAAAGGAATATTGTGATTTTTGAGCCAATCCTCTATGCAATTCTTGCAAGTGCCAAGAGAGAAGACCCTTGAAAAAATGGGAGTGATGATAGAATGGATCTGATCAACAACACCTAACTAGCTTAATCAACTAATAGTCCCTCCTTACAAACCACATGTCCAACTAATACTCTAAAATCTATATATATAATGCATTTTTTCAAGTTCTTGGATATATATTGTAATTGTTTACACCTATCTAGCATCAACCTTGATAGCTATATATGGTATCTTAGCAGGTTGAACATTATGTAGTCATCTAAGTATGCTTTCAAGAATTTATGCATGAACTCTTTAAAATCAATGACCACAATCCTACAAAATACTACAAGTGCATTCTTCAACCCAAATGGCATGACATTATAGGTAAAAGATCCCCACTTCGTGGAAAATGTTTTATACCTTTTATCTTCCTCTACACTTATCACTTGATGATTACTTGAGCATCCATTTATAAATGAGTATACTTACTTCCCTCCCACATTTTCCAAAATATCATCTATAAATGGTATGGGAAAGGGGTCATGACCACACGATGACTTCAATCCCCTAAAATGATTGCATATCTTAATCTCATCCATCTTCTTGTTTTAAATGACCATGGGGTTGATCCACTCATATTCCAGTGATTACTTGAGCATCCATTTATAAATAAATATACTTACTTCCCTCCCACATTTTCCAAAATCTCATCTATAAATGGTGTGGGAAAGGGGTCATGAACACACGATGACTTCAATCCCCTAAAATGCCTTCATATCTTAATATCATCCATCTTCTTGTTTTAAATGACCATGGGGTTGATCCACTCATATTCCTCCATAAGGAAGACGAGTCCCACCTTACAAATCCTGTCGGGATCCTATTTTACCTTCTCTTTGTATCTTGAATTTAATATATATGACCCCTTTTTATTAGTCTTTGCATCAAGTTTCAACTCAATTTTCATCTCTCCTAGTTAGTCTACTATACCTTTCATTTTTTTAACTCTCCTAGTTAATATACCATATCTTTCATTTTTGAAAAATCTTTGAAAATATGTCTTTGCATTCCTTATGTAGTTCAACCACTTGTGTAATTATTTCTTGGTTTGAATATTCTCTAATGGTAGCCATTTCAGGTCTTTCCTCGAATCCAATATTTACCTTATTTATCTTGAGTGGTGCTCTAAAGTATGATATGCTAATTCTTTCTCCCTTTCTTATTATTTATCATTCTCCCGTTGTTTCATTTAACTTCAAGTTTATTAGTTCATCATCTTCATGTGTTTCTTCTCCTCCCATTTTCTTGCAATACAAGGGTTCTTTCTTTTTCTCCTTTTTTATTTGGTACGTGCACACCACCTCCATGGTTGGCTTGGAAAATATTTCTATCCTAAAAAATTTAATGTTGCACATAATTGTCTAGTCATATGATATCAATATATAGTTTGGCCTTGAGTTTCATCCTATATATACCAACTCCTTAGTACTGCATCCAACGTGTGTATGGATCGAGTGGCCATTCCTCTTTTGGACAGTTCTTTACATTACACCACTTCTGATAGAACCATACATGCTCTTCTCTATGCTCTAGATACATTATCTTATGGGTTCACCAAGTCTATATTTTTGGATTGTTGAAACCTCAATGTCATTCAATTTACCACTTGTTCCTAATTCTTTATATTGTCTCTATATAAGGCCCATAATTGTGCAAGGTTTCCTTCAACAGTCACATCCAACACTTTTTCTCTATGTTCTTATGGTATGTGATCCTTCATTTTTTCAAGGAACTTGTTCATCGATCTAGTTCCAAAAAACCTAGGTGGATCATGCAACTTAGTTCCAAACCATTGCACTAATTTTTGAATGTGTATGAATCTCCTATAAGACATCTCATATCCTCCCATTTTTCATATATTAATTGCATCCTCTGAATCTATGTCAAAATAAAATATACTCCTCCAACTTAGTTCTCCATCTATGGTTGGATTTATATAATCGTCTTTTCATGTCGTGATATTGTATATGTTCTCTAACATTGTTCCCAAGACATCATCATTTGCTCATTCTGTAAATATTTCCAAAGCTTCATTCAGATCCAAAGGTGTAACAATCTTTAAATTCTCTCTTTCAAATGACATTTTTCTATGTTTCAATTTCAAAATTACGTTATTGTCAAATGCCTCACTAACAAATCTAGATAGGGATATTTCTCATCCACTATCACTATTACTTCAAAATCAATGAGTGTATTCACCCCATAAATATCAACTTCAACATCCTCCACTCTTCCAATTGGGTAAATTATATACTTATTTTCCCATCTCAATTGAATGGATGACAAAACTAACTTTGGTTTCCCCATCAATTCCCATGACTTCTTTGGGAGGATGTTCAGATCAAATCCTAGATCTAACATAACATATTGCATCACATATCCACCTAACTCCATATTAATTTTAAATTCCCTCCCTTCTTTTTCTTTTTCCTAATATGTCTCACATGTCTTTAAGGGAGAGGAGTTCAAATAGGTGTATAATATTCTAGAACGAGTATCCATTTTGTTAAAATTTTGGTTATATTTCTGAACACTTGTTGATTCATTCAATAATCTATTGCAACATTTAAGGAAATCATGTACTTGATGTTCAAGTTCCATTTCCCGGTTCTTACTAGTTTATATTTCTTTCTCCATTTTCAGTAAATTTTGCAACATTTCCCTTGCATTGTGTAAGAACTTCCTCTATCTTGCTACATCAAAAGTTGGCAGGGATGGATTTGCTTTCTTTATTTTACTCGCCAGTGTCTTTTCTACATCCAACCCAATATTAACTCCTCTCATCAATACATTTATGATTGCTACACTTTGTTCTTATCCCCTTCAAGGCTTTAAAGTGACCATGTTCACCCTCCTTTTTCCTTCCCAGATTTCTATTAGTTTAGGGTAGTATTTAATTTTGTGCCCTATAATATGGTAATTCCTGCACATGGCATGGGTTTAGTATTGTTTCTCACAATATGCCCTACTTATCCATAGTTATATAAGGTTGGTGCTCCATTCTATCTTCCTCATCCTTCATGTCCTCCATGCCCTCCCCTCTTCCTTTGGGTGCACTATCATCTATTCCCTATACCCTATATATATCCATTGTGTAATCACTATCATCATCAATTGTAGTGATTTGTAGTTATTCACATCATCTCCCATGGACTTACAAAACTCATTGAAAGGTGTATTGGTGGTCATTTGATACTTTTGTAAAATAGGGCACCAAGGTCGTTCATGTCCTCACTATTTACAATTTTTTCACCATAATTTTTCTTTTTCCCTTCTTCAAAATGCATTTGGCATGCTAGTCACAAAATAGTTATTTATCACTAAACACTTCTTTTTATGGCGACCCTCTGTTTTGCACGGGGTACACCATATTTTCTCTCTAGTGGATTTACCTTTAGTCATTTCTTGTAATTGACCGGTTAAGGAAACTGATTGGTTTTGAACTTGTGTCGAACCTAAGGATGGCTCAATGAACCCCCCTATAGACTCAAGGATTATTTTTGTTTCTAGCCTTTTTTCCTATGAAGATGTCTTTCATTGAGTTAGGAGAATTGAAATATGGGAGAGTAGTCCCACAATGAACCACTCCTTATGTTGGGCATCTTGGATTTGAAATGTCAGTCTACCTAACAAATCCTTGAATCTTTGATCATAATCCCATACTAATTATCCTACTCCCTATTTTATTTCCTTTAGTTGTGTAATGCTTTTTTGTTCTTTATTATTCAAAATTTGTCTTTTCAAATTCCTTAATCAAATCAATCCTCATCTCATTCAGGCTTTTGGTTTGTCTTGCTAACATGTTTTTTTTGTATTGCATGTGCTACTACAAAGCCCTGTCTATGAATGTGGTTTCTAGTTGCACGACCTTGTATTCTTCATTAATAATCATGTTCATTGGCCAAATGTCTTCATTCATGAACCAATATTATTCCAAATCATCCCTCCCAATTCCATGGAACATGGGAATTCTAATACCCATATCACTTGTTACCCCTGCCATTGTAAAGTTTTAGTTCCTTACTATTGCCCACCTATATTTACCAATGCTACTATTCTTTATTATATTATGTTTCTTATCTCTATATCTACTAAACTTTCTTGTTCTTATTTAAAAAAAATACACATCGAGGGTAGCTTTGAAGGGAGTTTCTTCAACTCATTCTCTCTTGTATCTTCTTCATTAGATCCATAGAATTCCTTAATTATCATTCTAGTAATTATTTCTACTATCGGTACAATATCTTCACTTTCCTTGGAGTCACTTTCCATTTCACTTGGTTCATAATCATTATCTGAAGAATTTATTTTATCTTCTTCTAAGTTATATCCTCATTTCTAAATTTCCATTGATATTTGATGTGTCCTACTCCTAATCTACTATCTCCTATTTGTTTAGTGCACTCCTCTAGCAATCCAACACACTTAT
>JASDQU010263178.1:9907-25407 GCA_032191745.1 Picea mariana | reverse complement strand
TGGGTTATTTAGACAACCCCGGACCGGTTCCACTCTCCCAGTTGACGGACGGTCAATTTCGCCCATCCACACAAGTGGATTCAAGATCCTAAAAATAATTTTTTGCAGGTCCATCACTGTGATCCCAGTGCATAGTACAGGAAAGATTGGGGATATTTTAAGAGAAAGAGAGGATTGACATTATGTTATAATTGCAGAAGACTGAGACATCTTGCTAAGGAATTCCCTAGTAGAAGTCCTATTTTCCTTTGTTGTAAATCTACTGGACATGAAGTTTGAGATTTCCCTAAAATTATTGCTAAAGTTGAGAAGATGAACATGAGACAAGAAGACCATGAAGAAGGTCAAGAGACTAAGAATATACTAAAGAATCAAAAAGAATCAGAGGCTATATTACTACAAATGAAAGAAACATTGAATGATCACAGAGACATAGATTTATCAAATATTTTAAAAGAGAAAGAGTGCATAGAAACAAGAATAGGATACTTCGACATAGACTATGTATTGGATGAATAAACATAGGTGAACATTATGAAATAAATTACTTGGTAAATCTTAGGAAATCCTTCTATGGTTCATTCACTAGGAGGAATAGGATTGTTTAAAGGAAAGATGATAAATCTATGTGGAATACTTACCCATGTACCTATGATTTCTCATGGAGCATCGACAGAAGAATAATTTGAGGTCATTAAGTTTGTTGAGAGAAACAACCCCCTTGCACTTTTGTTAGGAAGGAATTGGATTGAGAAATATCATATCCGAAGGAAAGAAGAAGAGGAAGATATAGAATAAAAAAAGAAAGAATTAAGGGATTTCATGGCTAGGAGAATAGCGCGCTTACTAGAAGAATAGGAGGACAAGTCAAAGAAACTAAGTGCCAAAGACCTAGCTATCAAAGTTGAAATAACGGAAGAAGAATTAGAGAACTTACCCATGCAAGAGAGTAGAGCACCTACTCCAGAAGAAGTAAGAGAAGAAGTATTATCCTAGAACCTTGGGAAAGATCCTCAATAGTGCCCAGTTACTATGCTAAGAAAGGATAAGAACAAGAATGGAAAGAGGAATCCAGAGATGCAAATCATAGGAAAGAAATCTAGAAATCTCGGTCAGAAAAAAGTGAAGCTAGAAAAATTGTAGGAGGTTCCAGAGAGGACTTCATAGAAGGAAGACTTGCAAAAATTGAACCTCGCCAAAATTTCAAAATAACACCGACTGGAACTTCACCATGGTGAAGCAATATGACCATTAGAGGTGTCTCGACCGTTAGAATGATGCTCCAGAACGGCTAGAAACAAAGTTATTTTCAGAACATTCTCCATAAGACTGTTGGGACTGTGCCATAATGGATCGAATTGTATTGATTGAGGCATTCCTACTCGTTGGAGGAGTCCGTTATGATGTTATCTATTTATCCTGTCAAATGTTGCACCGAGGACACTTTCATGAATTGTGTGATTATCCAAGACCACAAAGAACTAATTGCTTTCGCACAGTTCTTATTATAACCTCACCATCCATTCTACTACCTTGATTATTTGTTCACCGACCTAAGATATCTGATCTTGAGCATGTATGTCAGGTGACTTTAGCGCAGTAGAGAAATCCACCGAAAAGATTCTCATAAACCTCATGGATGAGAAGGTCATGTCCGCAGGAGTACATGTCTCATCGACAAAAGGAGTGAAATCATCCCCATCGAATGCACGTCGATCTGGGGCCTCCCAAACTACGACAGAGAAATGAAGAAAGCATCAAAGCATCATGATGACTTGGAAAATGTGAAGCTCATCTCATCAATCCTTCCCAACTATATCCCACCTTTGGCTGGTGTGGTTAGTCATGATAGCATCCCAAGGGACTTCGACTACACACTGATTACTGCATACTTCCTGAAGGGGATACGCGTATTTGGACTACAGTTAGGTCATATTATGACGTTGAAGATCATTGACCTCAAATAGGAGACCGCTTGAAATATGGAATGCTCGTACCACACAAGTACTTGACCAAGACAATGGGAAAGAAGTCAAAGATAATCCCCTAGCCATGGAATATGGACATTGCAAGGTCCACCATTCTTAATGTGATGAATATCCCACACTTCGACAGACATCAGGAGGTTAACGCTTGCGTTAAAATCCTCCTGTCATGATACCATGGTGGTTACCTATGGTTGGATCATCGCATCACAGTAGATCTGGTGTTGATCCATCAAATCACTGTATTAAGCATGCAAGGACTGGATCCCTAGGATTTTTACCTAGGGAAGGCTACAGATCATGCCCTGGCACAATGCATAAAATAAACCTACGAAGATGTGGAGAAAGGGAAGCGGGGACAAAAGGTAGCTTCCATCCAAAATGGTGCAGTGCACCTAGCTTTCCAGTTGATCGTTGGCAAGCTCGTCAAGAAGAATAGGCCAATGCAGGTCACGGGGTTTGCCATCGACCTCGCAGGAAAATGTGTTGAAGTGCTGCAAATGAACTGGGTGAGATACCTCGTCAACTAGTTAGATAAATATTTCCATGAAGCTTAGGATCAGGGCTACGAGTTCCATTTCAGTTGGCTGCTAATTCTCATTGCCTTCATTGCTTGGGAGATGCCAGAAGGAGTGACCTTTCCTGAAATTGAGCCATCCGAACCACTAGCTTCAAAGTTCACTACGATATGGTTTTTAAGCGACATGGAAAAGAGATGGAAGTCAAACGCAGTGTTCCACACCTATTATCTACAACTAAAGAGGGCCATTGAATCCTTCCCTTGCATGATGATGAACACTCTGCACAGGTTCAGGCCACTTGTGAATTTTCGTGCAGAGAGACACTCCATCTATATCACTGTGCGCAGAGACGAACATAAAGAATAGCTCTCGTCCTATTACAAACTCATGGAGGAGGACATGGAAGAAATAACCAAGGAATGGCCTATAAAGTTACTTGTACTAGTTGACTAGGAAAAACTATCCAACCCTGACCTCATCGAAAGTCCTATGGTCACTCATGAAGAATATGATGCACCCAACAACAGCAGGAAGAAAAAAAAGGAAGAGGTACAAGAATTGAGCATTGCATCAAAGGAAACTACACTAGATTCACCTGAAGGGAGAGGAGGTGACAAAGTATACAAAGAAGAGGATGAAGGGGAAGAAGACAAGAAAAAGCAGGGTGAAGTAACACCACTTAAAGATCCCCTGGTAGAGACAAAAACATCCAAGAAAAGAAAGGGTTCCTTGACGAAACCTTCATCACAGAAGAATTCAAAAGCCAATAAATATCCATTTCAGACTGTGCTCATGGTAGATTATATTGATCTCATCATCGCCACTATATCAGATACCTCAAAGGACATTTTTTAGTGAAGAGAATCCAAACATGAGACAATGTTTGACAGGATCAAGGCGGAGCTCAAAGGGGTACAAGAAGATCTTTATTCGAGCCGCGTGGTGTCTATTGCATCGTTGTCAACAAGGGAAATAGAAGTAGGAGATGAGCCTACCCAACTATGCATATTAGAATACTCGACCAAGGCTCACCTTCGTCGGGTCCAGGAGGAAAAGGAGTAGGCCACAAGGGCATTAAAGCAATCAAAATAGGAAGCCATAGAGCAACACCAGATTGTGCAGCAAGAGAAATATTACCTCCAGGAGAATTTGGCAGAGGATAAAGCACAGATCCAGAAGGAAAAAGAATAACTACTCACAGAGCAGATGGGAGTTAAGGAGGCAATCACCAAAGCACTTCACTCTGTGTCAGGCCTCGCACAAATAGAAGAATACACAGTGGAGAGTCAAGTGGAGAAGCTCTTTGAAGCTATTCAACACCTTCAAGAAAGAGTGGTAGAATTGGAACTACAAGCCATGCCAAGCACTTCGCAGGAAGTGCGAGCTCAGAGAGAAGAAACTACTTAGAGTGCAGTAGAAAGAATCAAGGCATTGGCCTTAGAATGCAAGCAATTAAGAAGTCAATGTGTGCAGAACTACGAGCACCTTGCAGAGGACCCTGAACTAAGGACATTGGAGTCACAGCTCCAGGAGGCAAAGCAATAGGCAACAACAATGCAAGCACAGTTCAAGATATTGTCACTGATCGAGAGGATGAAAAGGTCACATGAACAATGCACGTTTTAGCAACAGGTCCATGCCATCTAGAGTAAAGTCATGGAAGTGACGCAGAGGCTCCAACCAGTGCAGGATGAAGCTTGCACACTTTTTGAGGAGATTGAAGGAAAAGGTGCACAACTAGAACAAGTAGTCACCACAGTAGAACAACGATTGGAAGGACCGATAACTAAGAAATTTATTCAAGAGTTTGCTGAGTAGGAGGCTCTGGTGAAGCAACAGGTCAAGGTAGCTCGAGCTAAGCTCAAGGCCTTCAAGGTAGAGTTACCCAGATTAGAGTGACTCGGGACACATCACAAGTGATTTTTGGGGGCCTGTTGGCCTTTGACTAGGTTTTGTGGAAACGCTGGTCATGTTTGACCAATTTTGGGACTTTGACAGACTGGTCGAAGACGAAGCACTAGACGAAGCGGAGATCGTGGGATTGTTGGGACTCATAAATGTCGTATTTCCATCCACCTTTCCCTTCATCATTCTTCACATTGCATCACCCCATTAACCTTTCATGATACCATTTTCATAATTAAATATGGGTTTAACCTTGTTATTTTCCAAATCATTTATTTTAGTATTAAAAGGGAATTTGTGATTAAATATTAGAAAATTAACGTGTTTTCATATATCTCAAAAATGTGTGAGATATATCATGTGTAGGAATATGTGAAGGATTAATTCAAAAAGACTTCTCGAATACTTCCTCCACCATTTCAAGATTTGAGGAGATAATTCAATCCTAATCCAAGGAGAAGATCATGGAGATTTGGTTGTCATATCTTATCCAAGATATATGAGAGATATGTGTGAGGATTTGAAGGGATGATGTTTTTTAATAATGGGAAATTGTTTGAGAGAAAAGTGGATCTGTAATTATGAGATTCTTATATTCTTTTCAAATCTCTCATGTATAAAAGAGAGTGCCCTATCTTCATGAGAGGAGGAGAACTATTATGATGTAAGACTGGTTCTTGAAGGAGAGAATTGTTATGATGTAGATTGAGGAGATAATTGTTATGATGTAGATTTGATTCATGAAAAGAATCTTTTTGTAAACCTGCTTGTTGAAGATTAATGGAAGTTTGAATTCAATGATTTTGTCTCTCGTAGGAGTTAACATCTGGTGATCTAAAAGATTCCATGTTGGCATCGGCAAGGGCCACTGATCCAAATTGGTAAGCTCATTGTAAATTATTAGTGTAGATTTTCATTTCATGTATTTGTTATTTTGATTTCATGTTATTTTGTTTGATTTCACTATTTGAATTTGTTGCAAAGTTGTGGTAATGCAGGAACAGTTGGATCTCCATATTTCACCATACATGAGCTTTAATGGAGCATCCCACTTGTTATTTTATTTGCTCCAGGAGTTATAATCAAAGTTCATATTTTCCTTTCATGAGCCATCAATGAACTAGTCCATCACCTGAGCAAGAGATTTTGTTTCTTTATGAGTTTTGCTTTCCAGATTTTGAATTGTGTGAAGATTGTTATTTTTAAAAGTGTGTTGGTTTCTAAATGGTTTTCTTATCTAAGATATACTAAACAGACATATGAACCTATCTGTTATCGAGACATATAGTGCATCAACTCTATTGATTACGAATCCCGGTTGATAATTTATGTTTGGTAATATATTATGCATATAATTGCACCAATAGGGATATCACCCTTTTTTGTGGAATTTTTGGGATTAAAGTTTATGTAACGGGTATGGGATGTCTACCCATGGGTATCACCCATTCTTAGGACCCTTTTGTAATGTATAAATAGATATCTTGGCGATGTAAGAAAGAATTAGTGAAGAGACCTAGTAGAATCGACTTAGTGTGGAGCTAAAGGCTTTGTGCATACTATGTATTAAGACTTGTAGAGATAAGTGCAAGTGATTGTAAGAAGTTGGTATGAAGACTGTGTAAGAAGGCTTTGTGCTAGGACCTAACTCGGGGAAGGAGGATTTGGCGAGGTGCACGCAGATCTTGTCTCCTATGCGGAGTTGATTTTGATGCTCTGTGCATGTGAGGAGATTGACAAAACATAATAAAGAAGATGAAGAGTTGGTGGACGTATCCCCACACTGGGGGTGAACCACATATATCTTGTGTTATGATTTCTTTTGTGTGATTGATTTGATTTATGCTTAGTGTTTTCATCTTTATGTATGTTAGATGCATCTGATATAATATTTTAGTGCTTAGTAATGTGAATGAATGCTATATATTCTCTATTTCTATGTGCTAATTGCTTGGGTGTGTTAGATCTTGTTGAATACTACACTGCTCTGTAATTAGGGTTTTACCTGCAATGTGAATAAGGGTTAAATGCTAATGAATGTTAACTTCTAAGTGCTTTGTTAAGTACTCTGATCATAGATCTATGTCCCAGCTAGGTTGTAGATGCTTGAGTCTTGCAACCCCCCTGCCTCTACCTCAGGTGAGACATCATCTACTTCACAGGTGTTGCCAAAAGGGCCGGTAGTTAGGGTTTTGTTGGTGTGTTGTTGAAGCGTTGAACCCTGGGTTTGCCCCTGTGCCAACACTAATCCCATTTGTATAAACTATAAAACAAAGAAGTCGTTCAGACTCCACACAAAATATGCATTTATGTGGATTCAATCAGATGTGATAATAGCAATAGCGTAGGAAAATGGCCTATAAATGTGTCGGGTGATCTTGACAACGTATGGAATGCCCAGGTAAATCATCTAGGTAAGGTTGTACAATGTTCTTAATGTCATGAAAAGTGTAAGACATAGCACGTTGAAAAGTCGCACCAACATTCTTGAGAACAAAAGGTAGTTTCCTATATGCGAAGGTTCCCCAAGGGTAAATAAAAGAAGTCTTATGTTGATCCACAGGTAAAATATTGATTTGATTATATCCAGAGAAACCATCCATCAAGGAGAATATTTCACTCTCGGCATAGTCGCCAATGATCTAGTTAATGAAAGGGGTTGGAAAATTTTATTTAGGACAAGCTTTGTTAATATCCCTATAATCTATAGAAACACATATTGTGCCTTGTTTATTCATAACTAGAATGATATTGGACACCCAATCAATCAAAGCCACGTGATATACAAAACAGGCTTTAAGACATTTTTCAAATTCGAGTTTAATAGTTGCAACTTTGTGTGGATGTACTGGGCGAAGTCTCTGTCGAATGATTTTAGCATCCAAGTAAGTCTTAATCTCATGTACAATAATATCTGGATCAATTCCAGGAATTTATTCGTAACTCCAGGAACAAACGATATGGGATTATTGGAAAAGAGATTTGTAAATTCAGATCTCATCATCAAAACATGAGGCACCGATGTGAACATTTTCCACGACTCTGGGTTTAATCAAAATATCTAGAGGGATGGTGGGTGAAATGTTTCCCAAGTTCCCTTCATGAAAAACATCGTGTATTGGTTAGGGAACAAGGGAAATAGTAACAAAAGTAGAGGGTTTCGAAATCTATTGATAACTCTCTATGGTCTCAGGTTCAAGGAAGGGGATAGAAAGACTATTACCATAATCCCATGGGGTATCTTCCATAGACATGATTCTCATGATCATCTCATCGGTGTGAAAAACCATGTGAAACGGATCCATAGATGTGTCTAAGAGAGAATGAGGAGAAGGAATTGTTGATTGAATAGCTTGATAAGCCAATTCTACCAGACTTAAAGGCATTTTGTCACTCTAACAAAGACAATTATCAGAGCTAGGTACTATCCAAGGGTCACAAGACTCAGGGATTTCACCAATAGTGGTTGATATCATGTTAATCGAAGTGACAAAAGGAGTAGGAATATCGGGTGGTGGAATAGGGAATGTACCCATTAACAATGAATCCTTTAGAATACCCACACTAACATTCTTATAACCGGGAGGTATTTTTGCAATGAAAGGTATGTTACTAGTAGGTGAATCAGAATTAAAGAAGGTCAGTTAATCGATGGTAACAAATTTTCCTTGGTGAGGGAATCATATCACATGGAAAAGAGTATAAACAATTACATGCATGGAATCAATCCAACTATGGCCCAATAGAAGGTTGTAATCAAGAGGTGCATCAAACACCTCAACCTCAACAGTAACTGCTTTACCTTCTAATGTAATAAACAACGACAAAAGAACACCATAAGGTTTAAAACTGGTACCATTAAAATATTTTAGAGTATTGTGTGACTCGGTAGGGGTAGGAGAGTCGATGGCTTTCCAAAAAGTGATATACATGATGCAAGTCGAGGCTCCTTCAACAATAATGGTTCGATAAATATTATTATTTTCCACAATAACTTGTATTTGAAATGCTAATTGATGAGGAAGACTTGGAATATGATATTCCAAGTCAAATATTATCAAGTTCGTATCAGTAGGATCAATTCCACCAATATCCATTAACAATGCCTTTCGTTGCGTAGGACAACTTTGAAGGACTTTGAGAGCCAACATCGTAGAAGGTGTCTGTGCAAGATCTTCTACAATATTGTAGTTTTGAGCAACACGTGCATGAGGATTAAATAATGAATTATGAATAACGCCCTTAGGAGGAGGACGAAGAATTGTATATAGACTCAGTCATTCGATATGAATAGGACCATTGGGAGGTGAAGTTAATGGAGGAGCTTGAACCAACGGAGGTGGTGAATCATCAACTTTCTCTTTTGAAGGAGAATAATATTTGGCTCGAGTAGCAGCTGCAACTTCGTTCTTCTTGGAGTCACCAGTACACATAAGTAAATAGGATGTGGTAGAGGGAGAAGTTTGGTCGTGAATGACCAATTGGGCCTGTTGCTGAGAAGGAAAACATTGTGACAAAATGATGGGTGTAGGAGGTCTCTCGATCCCTTGCAGGAACTTAGTAACCTCAACACGTCATGGACAATATTTCTTATAATGATCTTTGCCACAAATAAGACAAGGATAACGAGGTTTGCAATTATATTTATCATCAGCAGGATAAGTCTTGGATTTCTCAGTTTGTTGATTATTATTTTTTTCCTCCTTATTATTACCCTTCCCTTTATTTTTATTTTTATTTTTATCGGTAGGTGTAGATTGAACTGAATTAACCTTAGAGGTTTTTTCGAGAGAAGGAGTTGGAGGAGGATCATTTTGTACATTAAAAGTAGTAGATTTGGGAGTGGAATGACTGGATTGTTTATATTGAGTCTCAACGTGAAAAGTACCAATCACGCCATCAACAACATGAGAAGCTACTAGAGGTGTTGGGGTTGTATTTGTAGACGGGCAAGGAGCATCAGGGATCAAGTCATATAGAGTGCTCATTTGTGAATAAACGAGATCCAAGTATTGAGCACGACTAATCACATTCTCTTCAGTGATGAAACCACCCATGGAAACATCAGGGGTTATAATACCAATGAGTGACTTAGTAATCCACTCAGCCAATAGTTGATTAGGAAGGGGAACTTTGATTAAGCATCTTCTCCTCCTCCACTCGTGAATATGATCAAAAAATGTGAGTAGATGAGGATTGTTTAACTGAAATCAAAATTTTAGTTCATGTCTCATATCATATCGATAACTGGTAATGTGTTAATAAATCCATATCGAAGGTGTTGAAGTCATTGAATAATCCTCATGGCAATTTGATATACCATTTGGTTGCTAAACCCGTAAGAGTTCGTTGGAAAAGATGTAATCTAATGAAGTTATCCATCAAGGAGTTGGATGAACACAAAAGATGGAAATTCATGACATAATTATTTGGGTCTTCTCTCGATCGACCATCAAAATTAGGAATCTCTGATGGTAACTTGGCAGCTATGACCGACCAATAAGAAGAATGCAAGATAGGATCATTCAAAATACTAGATAAATCCGGTAAATCCAAAGTAGCAAGAAACAACAATTGTTTGTTCACTTGAGGAAACTGGTAATTTTGAGGAGGTAATGTCATAGGTATACCAATAGGACCATAAGAAGTCTGTATATAGTTAGAGAGTCATGTCAAATTCAGTGGTGGAGGGTTTTGAGTCAAATATACAAACTAAGGTTGTTGATTGGGTATTCTTCCTTGGAGAGGAGCATTAGACTGAAAATCTTGACCCCAAGTAGGATTCATAGAACCTGGTTATAATACCAATGAGTGAAATAGTAATCCACTCATCCAATAGTTGATCAAGAAGGGGAACTTTGATTAAGTGTCTTCTCCTCCTCCACTCATGAATATGATCGAAAAATGTGAGTAGATGAGGATTGTTTAGCTGAACTCAAAATTTCAGTTCATGTCTCGTATCGTATCGGTAACCGGTAATGTGTTAAGAAATCCATAGCTAAGGTGTTGAATTCATTGAAGAATCCTCATGGCAATTAGATATACCATTGGGTTGTTGAGCCCATAAGAGTTCTTGGAAAAGACGTAATCTAATGAAGTCATCCATCAAGGAGTTGGATGAACACCAAAGATAGAAATTCATGACATGATTATTTGGGTCTTCTCTCGATCGACCGTCAAACTTAGGAATGTCTGATGGTAACTTGGCAGGTATGACCGACCAATAAGGAGAATGCAAGATAGGATCATTCAAAATACTAGATAAATCCAGTAAATCCAAAGTAGCAAGAAATGACAATTGTTTGTTCACTAGAGGAAAATGGTAATTTTGAGGAAGTAATATCATAGGTATACCAGTAGGACCATAAAAAGTTTGTAGATAGTTAGAGAGTCCTTTCAAATTCAGTGGTGGAGGGTTTTGAGTCGAATATCCAAACTGAGTTTGTTGATTAGGTATTCTTTCTTGGAGAGGAGCATTAGACTGAAAATATTGACCCCAGGTAGGATTCATAGAACCTGGATATGGTTGTCCGAAATTAGGGGGTACAAAAGAATTAACTTGAGGATTTTTCCCCCCAGGCGATTGTTGATTTCTTTAGAAAGGAAAATTCCAAGGTTGAGATTGTAATACAGGGATATATTTCCCATATGTTGGGTTATGACCCCCAACTTTAGGTTTCCCTACAACTTGAGGTTGCCCCCCAACTTGAGGTTGGACCCTAACTTGAGGTTGGCCTCCAATAATAATTTGAAAACCAGAAGTGATAGAATGACTAGTGCCTCCAAGTTGATTGGAGCTACCCAGGAGGATTAGATCCTCCAGGTGAAGGTGGAGGAGGAATTCTAGGCCCCTCGGAGAGAACCTGGGTAGGTGTAGAGGAAAAACAACTAGAAACATTATACACAGGAGGAACAAAGAGATTAGGCCCTCTGAATGGACTATGGGAAGGATTGGAAATAAAAGTATTCAAAGCATTATACCTAGGTGGAAGTGATGGATTTGATCTAAGAGGAAGTGGTGTTCCAATAGGAGCTTGATTTATTATCGGACTTCCAGAAGAAATATGCATAACTTGTGGGACCATGGTAGAGCTAGCAAGATGGAGAGGAATAATCATATGAGAACCAAACGACAATTGTTCTGAAACTGTGACAACATTACTAGTCGTGTCAGTAAAATAATATAAAGGTATTGTTTAAGCAATGGAATTCATAGGCATATGTGATGACATACATTGATTAGAGGTCATTTGGCATAGATGACACAATACTAGTTTTTCAAAAATATCTTGTCCCGAAGAGGTCCTCCAAAGAGAATGGACAGGGGCAGAAGAGATAGGATTAAAATTTCGAGCAGTATGAATCGAAGTTCGAAATGACTCACTCTGAAAGAGTGGATCGTCTACACCAGAATTTGTGTGAGGTCCAGTAGGTATTCTAGTATAATATTCAACAACAACGTCTCCTGATGAATTTATTCGAAGAAAAAGTGAATCTTGTAAAACACTCAATAATGGAGTTATAGGAAGTATTGATTCCTTTAATGTAGTAGAACTTCCAATATTAGAGTCTATGCAATTATTGACTACTCCTTCAAGAGAACCCTCTAGTGAGTTAGGAAGAAAATGAGTATATTATTCCGGATCTTCCAGAGGTAACCCTTGCATCCTACATGAATGGTGAGGGTCGATGTTGGCCATACTAAATAAAGAATGAAATAAATATATGGCCAACTAGAGAAACAAACAACACTCACTAATAAAATATAGATATCAAACACACAAACAAACCTTCTTATTTCTATGTCACTAGTTGGTGATGAAATCCAACATCATGAAATCAAGACAAGAAGGGGTTGGGATAAATTGGGTGGAAAAGTAGCATTCATGACATTCTTAATGGACTTACACCCTGGCACAAGCTCCCACACATGATCGTTGGTATACCCTCCAAGGAGCTCGAGTGAGTTTGGCCAACATCGATTCTAGGCACCATGAAGACTTTCCCGTCCACAATCACCTCATGTAAATACTCTAAAGAGATAGGCCACTAAGGTTACCAATTACGACAATGATTCCTGGGGAAGAAGTTGACAGTCTAATCCACATGCAAGGGTAGGGTATCTAAGCCTGAAATCAACTCGAGAAGGTCTCCATAGGATTTTATTCTCAAGTGATCCCCAATAATACACACAATATCTACAGTAAGACCGAAAAGGTAGGGTGATTAACTTTGTCATCCCTAATGCAACCTCGTGATTGACCCTTGTGTTAAAAGGGCTTCCGAGGACAAAATGTAGCAAGTGGATTTGAAATCTCCCTATTACAAGATACTGCTTTCTGTTTTGAGTTTTTGGAGAGTGTGCCTTACAACCTATTCCAAAGCAATATCCAAGCTAATGTTGGTGTATGAAAGTTCTAGAAAATAAAATTTTCTAATAGATTTTAAAATTACGTTGTATTTTAAAGGTCGTTTCTTACTCAAAAGGGAAACGGAAATGAAATTGATGATGTATTTGACCTTGAACCAATAAAATTCAAAAAGAGATGATATGCAATCTTTCAATTTGATGAAATCTAATTAAAATAGGGAGAAGGTTTCTCTTTTCATAACACAAAATCTACAAAGCACAATTTCTCAATCTTTGAATGATATGGATTCCAAACAATCAAAAACTACTAAATTTTCCAATTTTCTCATTTCGAAGAATATTTGAATGTAACAATTTTCTTAGAAAGACTACTAAAAAGAAGAATAAACTTCAGTCTCCTTTTGAAATCAGAACAAAGACAAAATCCAAAAAATAAATAATGGTCTAAGAATACTAATTTCCCAAATCAAACTCACAATGCAAGCAAAAATGAAAAGATAAGAAAACTTGTTTTCAAATGCAAACAAAAATTGTTTCTTAATCAACAACAATACAAAACTTAAAATCAATCCAAAACTCAGAGAAATCAAGAATGAATTATCAAACAAGCACCTAGGAACAAAGACTTGAGATTATACCTTTGCAATACGGAGTAAAAGATGAAATTTACAAAGATTATGAAGAAGACTCTCAATCCTTGAAAATCAATCAAATCTAGGATTAAAAGATGTAAACCAATCATTCACCATAGCTAAAAGTTCATCCCGAGCATTAAAGAAAAATTTGGGTAAAGAAAAGAAACTTTGACTATCACTCCAACAATTCATATAGGAATCATCCCAGGCTGCATAAGGGTAGAATGCGATGATGTAGGATCATCACAGGCTGTAAGTAAGAGACATTGCGATGTCATTTTCTTGGTATACACAAGCAAAGTGAAATGATGAATAATCATCGTAGGATGAAAATAGGACACAGTGCGATGATCTTTGAATATAAAGAAAATTTGGAAGAATGACAAAATTTTTAAATGAACCTTCAGAACTAGAGAGTCAATATGGATCACCCATAGACTCAAAGAATGAAATTGATCAAAAGTAGGCAGGCTAAAAGAAAATAAGAAGAAAAAAACTAAAATAAGTTGTATCCCCAGTATGGTTGCCAATTTTGTTATCAGACAAATCGATAAGTGCGGACACAAACTAATCTTCCTAACTTCAACAAGAAGCTAGAACAAAACAAGACAAAATAAAAACTTCACCTTAGACTTCATTGTCATATAAACTAGTTTAGAGAGGGAAAAATGACATACCTTTTAAATGTCACTTGATCCTCTCTAGTGTCGTCCTTGTCGCTCCATATTTGGATTTGTGGGATGGTGAACCTGTTTAAGAAGCACAAACCAACAAAGAGAGAGAACAAAGATATATATATATTCCAATGAATTCTATGTATAAGATGAAGGAGTTACATAATAAAAGTAAAGACACTTTTATAGGGAAGAAAGGTATTGTTGCATTATATTAAATGGAAGTGGAGAATAGAACCCATACCTTGATTTTGCAAGGTATCTTCCAATGGATCTTTTCTCCAACACACACACCTTTTCTCCAATGGCTTGATGAAGAAGATATACAATCTGGCTTAGAGAGCTAAAACAAAGCTATCTCCAGTATAATCTATAGCATAATTCTTCATGCATAAGAAAGCCTTAGCATTTTCCATAAGAGATCCATATTTATATAGGGTGAAAGAGGGATGGATGAGGATATTAAGATGATCCCACTAAATTAGAGAAGTGAGTAAGATCCAAACTGATCGGAGGTCACCTCATCTTCTAGAATATTCCCTTCTAGAACATTCATGAATTTCATTTTTCCCTTGTTTAAGCATCGTGGCACCCTATGCACAGGCATCCTGCGATGACGTCACAATCCATATTTGGTGAAGCATGCGATGATCAAGAATTTTCACACCCCAATTATAGAGAAGGGTGTGACGATCTCATTTGACATAGTTTTTAAGGAAGAAAATCTAATCCACTTTTCTCATGGAGAAAGTCTCTTTTAGTGTTTTAAGGGAACATGGAAGTGAGTTATGCACATGTTATCAGTTGATCATTGGGGTGACCAAAATAATGTGTAACGGGGACAATTCCTAAAGCCTAGAAGGAATAGTGCAAATTCTGCACTTCAGATTTAATGAACACTCTGAACCCGAGCGCAAGGAGTGTGCAGGGAATGTTTTGAGGTCTCAACACTTCAGAGGAGGAGGCTCTGAAAGGAGTGCATTGAGCAGGTGAAAGCAGTGCATGAGAACTATGCTTTGGGTTATGTAAAGAGATTTCCAGGTGGGCACATAAGAGTTATTGAAAACCCTGAAAGGAGGATGCAAGGAGTGTAGAAAGCTAATACACTGCTAAAGTGTTGGTCAAAGATCAGGTGAACAAGCACAAAGTGCCAGGATGGAAAAAGAGATCATTTGGAGAAAAAATGGAGTGAACCCTTTGAATTATGAGCACTTACAAGCTCAGGAGAAATAACAAAAGTATACCCAGATCCCTGCAAGGATTGCAAAAGGCAAAAGCAGTGTAAGTCCCAGTCTGTAGAAGGAGTGAAAGGTGTGTGTTGGTTACTATAATTGCTTAATTAATTTTAAACAACCAAGTGAAACATAAATTATCAACCCAGGGAAGTATTTTATTTCAAAGATAACCAG
>JASDQU010263177.1:5483-15500 GCA_032191745.1 Picea mariana | reverse complement strand
TCTTGAGTAGATCCCCTTGAATACACAAGTACCTGGTCATTATGGAATGCAACTGCATAGCCTTCATATTAAAAAGTTGCAACTGAGAGTAGGCTTACCTTGAAATATAGAAAATATAATATATTCTCTATTTCCATAAGTCCTCCCGAATCAAGCTTAATCGTACATAACCATACCCTTTTATTGTTCGTCTGGTGTTAGTTATAGATCCTACATAGCATTTTTTGTTGTTCTTTGAGAGTGTCATGAATAGTAATCGCATCTTGGTCATGTGGTGAGATGAGCCACTTTCCAAAAACCATTCCTCTATGTCTTCATATATCACTCTATTAAGACCAACCATTAAGAAGTAGTCTATCTCAATTCTTTCAGCAAGACTATTAACTTTATTCAGGACTATTGCTTGTCTTCTTGCAAGTACCTTTACATCTTTTCGGTTCTAATTCAGATGTAAGTGTGGATAAAGTGTCCAAATATTCTCAATTTGATGTCCACTTTTACCACAATAAGAGTAGAGTGTTTTGTTCCCATATTCAACCAAAATCCCTTCTTGTCATTCCCCTTTTCCTTTGTTTTGAGAAATTCCCTTTACCTGTATCCTTCTTCTGGGATGGATTTTCTTACACAAACTCTATTCTTCAACATCTCTTCATATCATGGTTACTATTTCCATAGGAAGCACACAGAAACATAGACCATTTACCAGTGGGAAAAGTCTTCATTTCCTCATTAGAATGCACATATTTCTCTAGAAATTTCTTACATATGTTACCTTTCTTTGGATTGGAATGTAAGACTAACTTCCTATGAAGGACCTCCTCATATGAATTTATCCTTGCTTCGAGCGTATTTGATTATTCTCCATTTTGATAGGAAAAATAATAATATGAAGAATCATCCTTCTCCATGATTCCCTTTCAAGGAGTTATTTTCTCTTGCATCAAATATTTTACATCCTCAACTTGCCAATCTTCATGGATTGATGTTGATAGTGCCAATACCTGATCCTTGTTCTGCAACTTCCTTTCAAACCCATGAAAAAAACCTCTATGGAATTCCTCATGACATATCAATCGATCTTGCATCTTCTACTTCTCTTCCTCAAGAGTTTTTAAATTTCATTCTTAATTCAAAATTGTCCTTCTAAATTGTTTATTTAATGTTCTTATATAGCCTTAACTTCATGAGAGATTTAATCATTTTTTCCTCTCAAAAAGAGTCTTCGAAACATTTTCCAACTTGATTCTTGGACCTCATCACATCAATAGCTTGCAAATACACGCCAAAGCTATCTCTAATACCACTTTATCCAAAAATCCCTAGATACATTTATTCCTTTAAAATATTCATATAACATATAACCTGATTCAAAAGAATTCTTGATCATATTGAGGTGATTTGAAGAAAAATAATGATTTGTTTCTTATCCAAAATCTCATAAAATGATGACTAATTTGAAAAATTATGAAATAACAAAGCATAAAATAAAAGAGCTCAAGTTATACAATATTAATGACATATTTTAGTTCATTTCCAAGATCCCTTCAAACAGTCAAATTGCTTCTCATAACCTAAAAATGTCAAGTTACATTACAATATGGACTTACAAAGACAATTTTGAAGTCACTCTTGAATTCCACTGCTCAAAATCCGATATATATTTTACAATTGCATTCCTTGTGAAATTGTTAGAAAAATGAGTATAATGTCAACCATATTTTGAACTAGCTCAAGTTTACCCTGTTTACATGCCAAACGATGCACTATGGCACTCATTAATCAAAATATAGACAAATACTTTCACAAATGACCTATTAGCACAAAAATAACATCACCGTTGAACTCTTATCATAAAAATGAGAAAAATGAGTATAAACTTACCTATATGCAATCAATATACTTCATGGTACACATATCGAGAAAATACCAAATTCGGCTTCTCTCATTGCATGAAAATCTATGAAACCAATATATTTCCATGGTCTCGAGATACATGCAAACCTCTAACTTCATGCCTATCTTGGGATGTCTGTAAACATTGGGATATGTGTCGATAAATAGGATGCAGGCCCCCAATCGTACATGTTCTATGCACTAACATCAGAATCAACATTTAATATAGTTTGTGGGTTGCTTGTAACAATATCCATGGGTGGTGCATTGGTAGGTTCCTTATGTGTCAAGTCATTCAAAATAGTGGGAAGTGGAGGGGTCAAGCCCCACAGACTTTTTTTCCTTTAGCGTATTACACTTACACCCTAATAGATATATTTACCCCTACTGGAATATTCAACAAAATAATTTGAAAGATTGGTTAGTGCATGTGATGAATTCATTTGGCCGGTTCTTGGAGGTCGAAGATTTGAATCTGTTGAGCCCTAGTGACTTTTATACCCAACCTAACTTGGTCTTCCAGAAGGTGCCACGTGGCACCATTTGATTGGCCCACGTGGAGGCTTATCATTGGCCGACTGTGCAACACCTACCATGTCAATGATGACGTATCTACCACTTGTATGCACAAAATTACACTCGTTAGTCTCCAATTGGTCCACCTATATGGCTATTGTACCTTTCCACATCATTTTACAGATGACACGTGTCAAAATTATATTGGTCCAAATAGATCCTCGAAAATTCCATTTCTAGGTGAAATGTGGCACATTGTCACGTTTCCACGTCACATTGATGATGTCACTCTACATCATGATAATTTCATCCTACTATAAATAGAGGAAACATGTCACCCTTTCAGTCCTGACACATGTCACCTTGACTTTAACTTTTTCCATATTTGACCTAAACTTTGACCAGCTATAATTTTTTCATACGAGCTCCATTTGAGATGATTTTTATTCCATTGGAAATATATCGCTGAGCTCTATGCAATTATGTAGTTTTAGAGAGCATTTAATATGGTAAAACTTTGAGATTTTATGGATCCTCCTAGACCTATGTGAGCATTCAAGATCCTCCTGGACCTTTGTGAACATTCCTGGATCCTGCTAGATCATCGATAGAAATCCTTTCTAAATGAAAATATTCTCGATGTTCACTTTTTAAAGATATTTTTCTTGATAGAGTATTGACAAAGATCATTAGTGGTAATGTAGAGTTTCCTTCTACCATGGAATTGACTCATTCAAAACAATCAACGCGAATTGTGTGAAACTGCTAAGTGAATTTATACCTAATTAAAACTTGAATACATATCAATTATCATTCATTTGAAATTGATTATGAAACAAAATTGAAGATGTTAAGTTGTAGAATCCAGAATGAGAAATTTTATGGACGGTAAAATAGTTCATTGTAGGGATACTTGTTGATTATATTCACTGACTCATTTCTCATCCTTCAAAATGTCAAAGCCTCAAGTCATGAAAGATGCTAGAAAAATAGGTCAAGGAGCTATTGATAACTCACCTGTATAGACGAAGACTGAAAAGCTATGTTGCTTGCAGATACTCGATAATGTGACGGTCTAAAAAATTGTATGCCATGGAGTGAAATATATGAAATGTTCCACAAGGGAAAATCTATGCTCGATGATGAATACTTTGAATGTATATCAAAATATCTAGAAAAGTGGATTATATTCTATAACATCTGGTTTATCCCTAATTTCATATACAAATGAAAATAAATCAATGTTTTCTCATTTGGACACTAATTCTTGTATTATATTAGATGAAAATAAACATCCTATAGTTTCTTTGAAGACTGAATACATCCATAACTGGTACAATATACCAATTCTCATTTATCCTCTTAATGTTTCATTGATGTATAAGTTCAACATGATGATCAATAAGAAGTGATTGAAAAATGGTGGCAAGAAGGGGAAACTCTCTCACGTGAAGGTAACAAATTGTTTCTCATGCACCACATGAAACAACCCTATAGACTCCTAAATTCCCTGATTTGTATATTATATGGCAAGGAAAACAACACACAATTCAAAAGACAATGGACCCCTATGGACTACTATGTAGCAGAGAAGGAACACATCTTCAACTAGGTACAACTCTTGTCAATTAACATATTTGAGACAAAAAAGAGTCCTTATACCCTCAAACCACTAGGATTTTATATTTTTGCATATTTAATTGATGTTTTGTGTGTAAATGTTCATTTTCTAGGGATGCGATGGGAATGTAAACCTAGCCTATTTCCAGTTGATATTTACTGCTTCCAAATCTAGAATTATAGTTAGAGGGAGTAACTACATATGAGATATGTGAACATTTTATTATACCTTTGTATTCTCTCATTTACAAATTTGAGAATATCATTTGAATCCATGAAAGCTATAAAGGAAATTGGGGACTTTTTTTTTGGCAAGTATTGTACTTAAATATGAATATTTGGAAGCTTTGGAATCCCTCACCTTCTACCCAAATTGATACCTCAGAAGTTGCTTATCTGTGAAGTATCATATCAAATGAAATAAGCTAGGATCATAACTGAGTTGAATGCTAATCATAAAAGATACTAGTGGAAATTCCCTATTCCCACTCTAATTTACCACATGCAAGAAAATAAGTTGAATCTTTAAGAGAATTACTTCTATGCATATCGAAACCTGGACATTATGACCCCAATAAAAAAATAGAAGAACATATAAATTTTGTGGGACTATTACATACCATTTTACATGAAGAGAAACCACAAGAGGACATCTTCAAAGGGGTCATGTCTTTTGAATAAGATTTGATCAATATCACATATAAGAAGTAAAAAGAAGCTATAAGTTTATTAGAAGAAGAGAAATAGAAATAAATGAAAAGGAAGTTTGAGGCATTAATTGCACAAGATATTATACAAAGGGAGGCCAGAAAGAGAGCACACGAAGACAAGGACAAAGAACTATATAACATATTAACAAGCGAGTTGGAGTATTTCTATTGTTAAGAATAACTAAGAGATAAATGCCACAATAGTAGTGAAAACCAAAGCATTAGAGGGGAATGAGGAGCTAAGGGAAACATAGTCACAAGTTTTCAGGACATTGGGGAAATACAAAGGAACTATGATGACATAAAAGAGTGTGGGTCTAGGTAAATGATAAAATAAGTAAATGGAGTGAATCCTAATGTGATTTTGACATAGTTGATGACTTATAGGAAAGATACCCCTAGGTTCCAGATAATTTTCCAAGATATGATGTAAAAAAAAATCAAAGAATCAAATTTAATTTGATTCATATAAAGAAATATTTGATGAAGTTAAATAGGATGGAGAAAGGGGCACTAAATATTTCATAAGAATATGGAACTCATTACATGATGTATTGGAAAATTATGGGATGGAACTTATGGTATGCTTAGAATATGTGGGCCCTCATGAAATAAAGTTGAAGGATGTAATCGAACTCATAGACACTGGAAAATACAAAATACAACAACTTAAACAATTCAAGCAAGACAACTTGCAAAAATATTTGGTGAATCCTATCGAGTTGAATACATGTACCAAAGACTATGTCAAAAGGATAAAAAAAAGGAAATCAAGCAATATGTAGTCACTGTGATCTATGATGGAGAACTCCAATTGGAAAAAATGAAGTTGGAGAGATTATATGACATTCAACAAAAATTTAGTATATGGAATTCATACATGGAAATGAAATCATCCACACAGCCTGGCACCTAATCTGATGTGTTCATGTAAAAATCAAGAAGACTTGTATTCTTGAAAATATTTTCAAGTAAAATTTATGTGTTAAAAGAAAATGGATCAACTTTGCAACACATCATTAATAAGATTTACTCATTCAAGATGCATATAAACAGCAGCATAATCAAGGAACATAAAACACATAACACAACAAATGATAAAGGAGCTCACCCCTCTCTTGGGCTACATCTCCTGGTCCAACTTCCAATGGATCATTTGTATTATTTTCTCAAAGTGCTCAAAAATTTTCTTTACAATGCTCAAACTGCCAAATAGACTACTCCACTGGCTTCAGAACATCCAAAAACCCCTAGTTGGGCTTTTTCGGCACCTCGTTTGGCCAAAAAATGAAGAAGATAGGCTTCCTTGAAGTCTCCCCTTCAAGCTTGTTGTCTCTGCATCTACAAAATTCACCTCTGTACATTCAACCTAGCACACACGCTTATTTAAGCACAAAAATCTGGCACCGAACGCAACCGTGCAAACGGTGCGAACTGTAGGACAGTTATGAGCGCGCCAACCCCTAACCACCAAACTCGTGGGCACATGGGTCGTCCATATGACAGCGCGCTATCAGAAAAAGGGGATACATTCAAAGGAAAATAGCAACATAACAAGTGGCGTGTCGTTCAACCATTCAAACCATAAATTAAAACCAAAACATGCACCAACCATTGCATATGATATGGTCACATGCGAAACCGGGGGCTAGCTCTGTTTGTAATACAAAACTCCCGCACGTGCGATATGGTATGGTCATATGTAAAAATAAATACGACCGCGGGTCGGGGATAAGCCCCGGCATGACCCCCCCGCCATATGCAACATTACACAAATTCAAATACAATACAACACATATATCAAATAAGGAACAATGCGTGGCCCATTGGCAGGGAGGAATTTGCAAAGTCTTTGACCGATGGGGGAGGTCTGGGGTTCAAATCCCATGGACTCCATATAGTTTTGAACCAATACCCAATACAATGGTGGCACGTGGCGGCCCATGACTAGGCCACATGGCACTCAACCAAAAACCAAAAAATTCCACGTGTCAAAACATGATTCATCCAACTGTCAGCCAATCCAAAATTGCCACATCACCTCTGTCATGTCAGCATAAAATCTCTGCCACGTCAACCTATACGGATTGTACGGACTGCACAGTCAACATCCCTTTTTTTTGCCTATTTGATGATTCGAACAGATCAGAATATCTCTCACTCCCGACGTCCGTTTGAACCCAAACGAGTTTTGTTGGGTTTGTAACAACGAGGCCTATGCTCTCGATCGATTTGAAGTGATTCCGAGCACTTTGAATTTTTGAGCAAAATTTGATCCCCTGATCACAACTCCCCATTGGGAAGCTTTTGGACCTCCAAAAGACTATTTTCAGTCTATGTGAAGATGAGGGTATAGTTCCCTCACCCTTCCAGCCTCAATCCACTTGCCTTTGCTTGGATTTGTACCTTTAAGACCACCTCGAAGATACTCCACATTTCCTCGTCTTGAAGTTCGCATTCTCCTGTCAAGGATGGTGTCTTCATGCAGTTCTGTAAGATATTCTGGGGAAAAATCATCTATAGAAGGAATATGAACATGCTCTCCATGATCATCAATCAATGAAGTCTCATACAATTTCAAATTCTCAATGTTAACAACTGCATACATTTGCATATAAGGAGGCAAATCTAAACGAAAGGCATTGTTACCAATCTTGTCGACAATCTTGAAAGGACCATATCGAATCGGTTTCAATTTTTTACCTTCCCCTTTAAGTCTCTCCTTACTGATGTAAATCCAAAATTCATCTCCAACTTGGAAACTGTGATCAACACGATGCTTGTCATGTTTCATCTTGTACTTAGCTTGACTGTTTTCCAACTGCTCTTGCACCACTTGATGTATCGACTGAATTTGTTCAATGAACTTTTCTGCCCTATCAATGTCATATTGACCATCGATAGTAATATCCTTCCCAAAGATAAAATCTAAAGGAGATTTGGGCAAATAGCCAAAACATGCTTCAAATGGCGACATTTGAGTCGAAGAGTGCTTAGCATGATTGTAAGCATGTTGAATGTAGTGTAAATGCTCATCCCAAAGTTTAAGATGCTTGTTGCAATAAGCACGAAAAAGATGCACCACTGTTCGATTTACCACCTTTGTCTGACCATCTGTTTGTGGATGAAAAGTTGTGCTCTTTTTAAGTTTGGTGTCCATGAGTGCCCATAAACTCGACCAAAAACTTCCAACAAATCGAGAATCCTGATCAGAAATAATGGACTTAGGCAATCCAAAATGCACCCAAACATTTTGAAATAACATTTGTGCCATTTGTTCAACTGTAACGATACAATAACAAATAAGTGACGACATAAGCATCAATAAAAAATATAACAAATATAACAAATGTTATTGATGATATAATCAAAAACTAATTGTTAATGTGTGTATACCATTATTTTTTTCACTTATTACTAGCATACATGAATTTTTTTTGTTGATGGTGATATCATTTTTCATTGTGCTTATGCTTTTAGTCTGCTCTTAGTTAGGATAGAATAAGCTAGCATAGACCAGGTTAGCATAGATTTAGATATTAGTAGTTAGGCATTTAGTTTATATTTTAATTCATATGAGAACATGTATTTCTTAGATTCATAATTGACAATATTTAAGATTGGAAACCAAGCCCACATACTAGTCAAAACCATTATCTCGAAGGAGAGTAGGTCTAATTGGGACATGCCATTAGGCATTCTCTATTACCTACTTGACATGCCATTTGGAACCATCAAAGCAAATTGCGCTAGAAGGAGGGCCATCAAACTGAATGGATACTAAGAAATTCCAATATCCTACTCGTTCAAATCCACTAATAAACATGACTCAACATAGTGATTCCCAGTCAACTAACCCTAAGAAAATTTTTAATCCTCAGTCATACTTTGTAAATAAACCAACAAAAGTCTCAACTCATTGAAGTGTTTCCTAAACTTAGAACCTATCACCAACCTCTTGGTTATACTCTAAAGACTAAATTGAGAAAGTAATGAGTGTGTATTAAATTGATAGTGCAGTAGACAAACTGGGAAACATCATCTTGAATGTTTGATTCATTGGGGATATAGAATACTTATGTCAGGGAACCAACTTTTGAAATTCCTTGAACCCACGAAGAGAACATAAAATTCAAAAATCCCAATTACATACTTTCACAAGTCTTATGAGGAGTTACAAAGACCTCAGACTTCGACTTAGAGAATTATTTTCTAGCCAAGGGTGGTCAACCTCACATTCCTCCTACTTGTCTACCTATAACTCCCAGGGGTGAACCTAAAGACAAAATGAAGAATAACTAGAAGGGGAAATCCATGAAAAACCTAAATTTATGGCTAGATCCAATGTCAATCAACCAAATAACCAACTCTGGTTATTCCTAGACATTGTTGTAGTGTCCGGGGGAGTGCACCCACTACTTAAACATCCTAAAAAAATCATTTTCAAGTTTAACCCTAAAAAAAAGACTCTGTTGAAGATCATATTAAGAATTTTTTTATCTCTTTCAAGTTAATTAATGTAGAACATGAGGATGCCATTTGCATGATTTGTCCATATATGTTTGAAAACAAAGCATAAAATTGCTACTTCTCTTTAGCTCAAGATTCGATTACTAGTTGGAATACTTTTGAAATTTATTTTAGAAAAGCATTGGTGGGGACAAAACCCCATCAACCTTAGTCCTATATCTTTCAAGGATAAAAATGGAATCAAAATAAAACGTAAAATGTTTTAATCAGAGGTTTATCACCTTAATAAATAAAATCCCTCTAGCTTCCAAGCTTGTTGATGATGTTTCAATTAAATTATACACCTCATCCCTCCCTATTTCAATGGAAATGTTTGTTAAAAAGGAAAAAAAGGATACTATGGAAGGTACCTAAAAGAAGCTATTAAGATTGAAAAATATGTGCTCAGCCTTAGTAGTAACCCTAGATTTGAGGATTCAAAAGACAAAACTGGTACCAAAACCATGGTTACTATGGCTAAACCCCCTAGAGATAAGAAGGATCAAGAATCCACAAACATAGAAGAACTGGAGATAATCGTAAAGAAGCCTTCCACTGAAATATTTGACATGAAGAAAAGTATTGGAGAAGGTAGTTTGAATCCCAAAAAATTATTCAATTTTCCTCCCAATAAAACCACTCCCCACACCACTAAAAAAAATCCACCTACCAATTCCATAAATATTGAAAATTTTGTAAAACCCTTTAAACATTGGAAAAAATGAAATCCATATTGGTTCAAAGCAAGATGGAGAAGAAGAAGAGGGGG
>JASDQU010263175.1:4682-15500 GCA_032191745.1 Picea mariana | reverse complement strand
ATTTTTGAAATTCATATCTATTCAGTTTGGAGGAGTTATCCATAGTATTTCGGCCTGAGACTTCACGAGGGGGATCCTATCACCCCGATCTATCATTTGGCCGAGTTTGGGCTCATTTAGAGGCCTCCTTCATTAGGGCCGAAATTGTAGGGTTTGGCAGTTTCAGGAGGGCGCAGCTCAATTGGAGGATTTAGCATTTGGAGAAGTTTCCCTTGGTATTTCGATTTAAGATTTTAGGAGAGGTTTCCACTCATCCCGATCTACAGTTCGGCATCTTCAGTGTAGCATTTGGAGGTCCTTGACAGTAGGGCCGAAATTGTAGGGATTGACAGTTTCAGCAGGACGTGGCATCTTCCAGTGGGGGTTTGACACTTCATACAACCCATATCTACCTTGGCATTGGTCTTCATCTCTTATCCAGCCTTTGGAGGCTTATAGTATCTATTGGAGCATTTTGTAGCAGCTCTATTATCTATCTTCTTGGCCATCTGTTGAGCACTCCAGATTGGCATCTTCATTGTGGCAGGTTCCTCTATTCATGAATAAAAGCATATTTGAGATGTTTTGGCTTGTCTATCATATTGTATATGGTTGAGGTATGTTCCATGGTTGTCTCTTCTTGTTATTTGCTGCAAACACTCATATAAACACATAAGTAAAACCCTAAGTGTAACTGTAAGCAAAGTGTTTGACGAAATACCACGACCAGAAAAAGTTTAAAAAGACACCCAAAACTGTGATGATCCTGGCATAATGGCTAGGGATCATTACAGTGGTATCAGAGCTTAAATCCTGCCAACCTGAGGGGTCTTTCATAGGGATAAATGGATAGTTGGAAAGAAATGGATAAGATAGCCTTTGAGATGACATGCTTGGAGATCATATATTCCGACCTTAGCAAGGAAAATAAGGCTCTCATAACCTTTCCTCAGTATGTAGCCTTTAGAAGGCCCAGTTGGAGCAAATGGGATATTTTACATGGGATCACCTTAGCAAACAAAAAGAAAAAAGAAACAGCTAGATGGATGGAAGAACAAAGAAACCCCACTCCCAGTAGGAGCACGCAACCTTGCTACAGTTGCAAGGGGTCGTGGGAACCTGATCATAGGTGTAGGGGTAAGGATCAGAAGCACACTATTGAGGCACACTATGACAGGGAGGATGAGGTGTGTGTGGATGGAGCGATAGATGTTGATTCAGAGCAATCGAATGATGACAGTGACTCTTGCACAGAGGCTAGTGATAGTGACTCTACCTCAAAGGATAGTGATGATGACTCTTGCACAGAGGCTAGTGATGCTTGCACGCTTGAGGAGGATGATGACCCTTGTGTAGTGGATAGGCAGCTGGATGGATAGGACGATAGCACCAGTATATCAGCAAACATATCACATACCATTGATGACTTTACGTCTCAGCAGAGTGGTGACACTAGTGAGGAGTCACACGTGTTAGCACCTAGAGATGATGAGCTTCCTATGATGGTCGTGACACATATGTCATCCTTCCAGATGCCCCTGATAGCCACGTCACATGAGGAGGTCAGTGGCATGTCAGATAGGATTGATGAGCCTTGCATGAGGGATGCACACCATAGACATGTAGATCCACTAATCTAGGAGGAGATACAGGGAGTACAGACAGGGGACCTTACACATACAGATCAGCCTAAGGAGATTGAGTCAAAGCTATTGGAAACTCCATTAGTTGAGCAGATTGCAGAGGTTGATAGGTTGATGGAGCACTTACTTCCAGGATCGGCCTGCATTGATGAGGATGCACTCTTTAGCAGTCAGGATGACCATAGCACGTGTCTGGATACATCTCTATGGGATCCAGGCGCAGATGATAGTAGTAGGTTGAGTGCACAGGAGGATACGGCTGCTCATACAAGATATAGTGTGATTCAAGGGGAGATAGCATCTAGTGATGGGGTGCAGTGGCATAGAGGAGTACCCAACAGCACAGTAGACAATGGGCAGTTCAGCACGTTATCTTATACAGAGGGTGTTTTTCGGGATTCCAGAGTTGACACTAGCAGGACTGACACTAGTGGTGAGGGGTCAGAGATGGCACCTCAGCATAACCATGATCAGGAGTCACACCACTTAGCAGCAAAGTTGCGAGTTAGTGAGGCTATGATCATGGCAACCACTAGACGTATTGATGACATGCATGCAGTGGTGGCAAATTACTGTTGGAGAGCATCAGTGGCACATGGTAGTTCAGATGAGGGGATTGCCATGGATGATTTTCATACTCTCAGGGAGAGAGTATCTGTGATGAGGACCGACTACCATCAGTTGTTGGCTGACAGAGATTACCTGTTGAGGGTTGGTGAGATGTATCATGAGGCTCTGAGGGAGCAGGCGTTGGAGGTAGACAGACTTACTCAAGACTTGGAGAGCACTCGAGAATTCTTGAGAGGCACACAAACCGCCCTTCAAGAATCAGAGTCTAGGTCAGATGAGTCTCTTGAGGAGATCCATCAGAGATCCACTTCATCTGTCTTAGCAGACACTCAGATGTATCAATCAGTCACGTTGATAGAGGATGTTGGTGATCTAGCAGAGGAGCACCAGTTGATGGAGGACACTTCCATTTGTGTTCTCGGAGCGGTTGACCTCCATGTAATGGTTGATCCAGCAGTATGCCCAAGATCTATGATGCAACATGAGTCTACGGGAGACAACACGAGTATGCTAGAGCATACAGTGATTAGTGATGGCTCACAGGTACATGCCAAGATGTATGGTGGGATTCAAATGGGTGTATTGCCTTGCAAGGAAGAGACACACTTAGGGGAGTATGTAGATGTCACTCCTCTACAGCAGCACATAGTTGTGGGAGATCACCTTCACCATTTCAACAGTTGCATGGGAGATGAGAGATGGAGGTTGGTTGACCAGTAGTCAGAGGGGTTACTTCCGATTGTACTGGATGGTTGGGATTCAGTGATGACCACGGGAGAGCATCTATCATGGATAACGATGGACGAGCTTTTGGTCAAATCCTTGGGATTGACCAAAGCATGTGACACCTCCCAGTCCTACAGTCAGCTGTAGATGTTTCTATTAGCCTGTCCTGACACTTTTATCATAGACAGTAGCAGGAGGAGGGATAGGTCGTGGTTGAGGGCATGGAGAGTGAGTAGGCCGAGACTACATGACAGGAGTACTTTTACGGCATACAGCAGGTTAGAGGTGGACCGTGTTAGACAGACAGTTGAGACTTGGTGCGTGATGGGGAGCATCATAGACCAGGTGACGATAGATGAGCACAGAGGGCTTCCAACAGTGATCAGTCCGACACAGGAGCAGCTAGCGGAGACTGGAAGTGATAAACCTCCAAGTTTGCCATGGGATCTGGGAGTTCACTTGGTTAGCAGGATGTTTCACTACATGACGACACAAGTTGCGCCAAAGAGCCACATACTCCACCAGGGGTTGATTTGGGGTGGGCCTGCAGGTACTTGTCCTATGGGGCGAGACCTTTTCTTTCGTTTGATCATCATGATAGGGCATGGAGATGTTTGGACAGGTACTTCTTCTACAGAGGTGTCTCCACTGATACGCTTAATGGACAACAGTTCCAATGGTCACAGGTATTTCAGCTGGAGGGCCCAGGAGAGGAAGATTCAGGACGTTTGCAGGGGGCAGACAGTCATGGTCAAAGTAGTGTTGGGCTAGCATGATGTTCTTCGACAGAGATTAGCATGGGACTCAAGGATTGCTGGATGGAGCATTTCACTGACTCATAGGGGAGAGTGGACCATTGCAGGGGAGAGTTATTCTAACTTTCCATTGAGCTTCAGTGTTGAGAGGAGCGCACCGCTTGCAGGGGTCTCACGGAGGTTTTGCAGCACCTCAGACGGGCATCAGCACGAGCAGTTGATGGAGACCGTATGGATCTTGGTAGAGACTTGAAGGATGGATTCATTTCGGGATGAGGCCATGTGCGACATGCAGTAGATTCCCGGAGTTGGTATATTTCAGGGTTATGCCTCCCAGAAGCCAGCAGTCGTTCATGACTTGTTATGGGACCCAAGGAGTAGAGTGCATGAGTGTTCATCTTTGGATGGATTCTCCTGTGTATCCCATAGGTGGACATGGGATCCTGGTATTTTACTTGGAGGGATTTGGTTCTTGCTTGAGGACAAGCGATTTTCTAGCAGGAAGGACTGTAATGTCCCGACTTTGGGACATCATCACAATGCAGAGGTTTATGATGACCAGAGTAGCCAGATGGGTGTTATAGCGAGTACAGAGGTTATTGAGAGGCATTGTGAGGTCCAACTTGCATTTCTCATCATATCTCATCATTATGAGCCATTCCGCACAGGTTGGCTTTGGTTTCGTTGCATTCCGATGATTTCCATGATTTTGACTATTTTGATCTATAAGTCAATTAAATTCACTGAAGAGATCATTTTAGGCACATTACTTGGAGGAACCTCTCAGTGTAATAGCCCATTGGAATCGGGAGGAGCAACACTACAGGATGGGATGGCTAGAAGTGACTTTCAATGGCCAGGGAAGCCACAAGGAGAAATAAGGATCTTTTCAGAGGTAAAAAGGTTAATTAATTTATTAAAGTGATTTAACTAATTAATCAAATATTAATAAAATGAAAGTCACTTTGGAGGGACAAGGTGAGCCAAAAAGTATAAAAGGAAGGCAAGGGCCTCTACTCGATTCACTCATGTATGATCATATTTTGATATCTGGCTTCTAGCTAGTGAGCCCAACATTGGGGGTTTTGAGGGTTTTAACTTAACAAACCCTAGAGGACGATTCGGTGGTGAGAGATTCCACCTAGCTTGTCCCAAGCTTGGTCTCGAAGATGCAATACTCTCCCACACCATTCTAGTTCGGTTCTACATCAGTGTAGGAGGGTTCTACACCAGCCATGGGCACAGGAAGGAGGGGCGCACCATTAGGGGTTTCCAACAAGGGGGGCGCACCATGCTTGAGGGAAGGTTCGTTGTAGGAGTTTGAGAGGGCTCTTGGACATTTGAGCATTTGGGTTTTACTTGCAGGGCCTTAGCCATGATTTCTAGTGCCTCTTGAGAGACCTTTATGGTTCAGATTATTTCCTAGAGCAGTGGGACGAATTGGAGAGAAGGAAGGCATTTTTGAGATTCATATCTATTCAGTTTGGAAGAGTTATCCATGGCATTTCGGCCTGAGACTTCAGGAGGGGGATCCTATCACCCCGATCTATCATTTGGCCGAGCTTGGGCTCATTTGAAGGCCTCCTTCATCAGGGCCGAAATTGTAGGGTTTGGCAGTTTCAGGAGGGCGCAGCTCAATTGCAGGATTTAGCATTTGGAGGAGTTTCCCTTAGTATTTCGGTTTCAGATTTCAGGAGAGGTTTCCACTCATCCCGATCTACAGTTCGACATCTTTAACATAGCATTTGGAGGTCTTTGACAGTAGGGCCGAAATTGTAGGGATTGACAGTTTCAGCAGAACATGGCATCTTCCAGTGGGGGTTAGGCACTTCATACGGCCCAGATCTACCTTGGCATTGGTCTTCATCTCTTATCTAGCCTTTGGAGGCTTATAGTATCTATTGGAGCATTTTGTAGCAGCTCTATTATCTATCTTCTTGGCCATCTATTGAGCACTCCAGATTGGCATCTTCATTGTAGCAGGTTCCTCTATTCATGAATAAAAGCATATTTGAGATGTTTTGGCTTGTCTATCATATTGCATATGGTTGAGGTATGTTCCATGGTTGTCTCTTCTTGTTATTTGCTGCAAACACTCATATAAACACATAAGTAAAACCCTAAGCATAACTGTAAGCAAAGTGTTTGACGAAATACCACAACTAGAAAAAGTTTAAAAAGACACCCCAAACTGTGATGATCCTGGCATAATGGCTAGGGATCATTACATAACATCAATCTTAAACATTTGTCATCAATAGATTGTAAAATAGTAAAAGCCAACATCAACCACGAAATGAAATAGTCTAGTCTCTAGACTCTAGACTTTAGAGCACCAATGATCATATTCATTACCAAAGAGTTGTAACTTGTAAGATTCAGAATTTCAGTCAATAGTTCAAACCTCAAACTTCAAAATTCAAATTTCAAACTTCAAAGGTAAATTGTCATATGATGTTCTTAAGTTCATAACTTCATAACTTCATCGTTTACGGAATAAGCCATAATAAAGAGTCAAGACTCAAGACAAAGTACTAAGTTTTAGAGACTACTTCTAAACAGAAAACAAAAAAAGAGATCTAGTATATAGTAGCAACTTAGCAAGTACTAAGTACTATGTTCTAAGTTTTCCTCTTGCCACGAGAAACTTCTAGTTTCTTCTCCCGTGATCTTTGAAGAATAGCAGGAATAGGTGGAAGTGATCATGGAACACGACCAACAGCTGAATGGCCCCCACGTGACAATGGACGCTATGCAAATAAAGGTAAAACTGATGAATCTGGAACCCTTGTAGTGGATGGGGGTGGCATGTCTCCTCCAGGAATATGATCACCATCATGATCACTCAAAAGTTCCTCTTCCAAGCACTCTAAAACAATGGTTCCATCCTCTAAATTAGTCTCCTCTGGATTGTTATCCCAAGTCATATCTATTTTACAAAAAGCATTCCCCTCTGCATCACAGTAATGTGACAACAACCTCAAGTTGTAATGCACATAAACCAAGCTTTNTTCATAACTTCATCGTTTACAGAATAAGCCATAATAAAGAGTCAAGACTCAAGACAAAGTACTAAGTTTTAGAGACTACTTCTAAACAGAAAACAAAAAAAGAGATCTAATATATAGTAGCAACTTAGCAAGTACTAAGTACTATGTTCTAAGTTTTCCTCTTGCCACGAGAAACTTCTAGTTTCTTCTCCCGTGATCTTTGAAGAATAGCAGGAATAGGTGGAAGTGATCATGGAACACGACCAACAGCTAAATGGCCCACACGTGACAATGGACGCTATGCAAATAAAGGTAAAACTAATGAATCTGAAACCCTTGTAGTGTATGGGGGTGGCATGTCTCCTCCAGGAATATGATCACCATCATGATCACTCAAAAGTTCCTCTTCCAAGCACTCTAAAACAATGGTTCCATCCTCTAAATTAGTCTCCTCTGGATTGTTATCCCAAATCATATCTATTTTACAAAAAGCATTCCCCTCTGCATCACAGTAATGTGACAACAACCTCAAGTTGTAATGCACATAAACCAAGCTTTATGCCCGGTCTGCATTCAAGTTGTTTCTCTTTACACTATGGATGAAGCTATAGGTGCTCCAACACCTCTCTGCAAAAGAGGTGTTAACGACCTGAGAAAGCACCTTCACCGCCAATTTATGCAAAGTTTTGGCAGAGGAGCCATACATGTTCCACCATTCGATAGCACCCAACCTGTCTCGATCTTTGGTTGCATGCAAGTTACCAAGGACTCCATGCTCACTGATGTATTTTCTCAATTCGCTTCGTACTTGAGCACACTCCTCTTCATCAGGTACCAACTTGTCCAATGCAGGCATATATCCATTTTGCACCTCTGGATCTGTGTGTGGTTTTCTCCTTTCCTGACCCCCGGGTGTTGGTTGGGCCAACCAAGATGAAGAATAATATTTTGGGGTAAGGACATATGCCAGGGCATGGAATGGAACATTCAAATTATCCCACCTTTTGACCACAAGTATATGGATATGATCATACAAGATCGCATCCTTCGGAACAATGTCTTTGATTTGGCCTAGCATGTTGTCCATCTGCTCATACACCTCTCCAATCATCGGTCGATCTGTATGTGCAAACCGAATCATAATGTAAATGGGTTTGGTGAACTACAGAATATATCGAACCTGTTGTCAAAAATGGCCATCAAGAACTGTTTCCTCCACCTCCTGAAAGTCACTTCTCTCAGATACGGATGTCGCCCTATCTTTTAGATCCTGCCATGAATCACTCGAGGCCATACTAGCCAATGCCTCTCTTACCTTCAACAAGCGCCTGAAGCTAGAAAATATGGTCTTTGCAATCTTTAGTAACTCCAACTTGGAGTGACTGCGAAAAATGTAGTGGGACATGCTATGATTGGTAATAAATCCTATCATCTTTTTCCCTCTCTTGTACAAAGCACCAATCCATCTACAATCATGGTCCTTCATTTTAATGATATCATGCATCAAAAGGTTCATTGTGTGAACCAAACACCCCGACCAAAATATATTGGGGTACCTATCTTCAATGATTGCTCCTACTTCCTTACAATTAGCAACATTATCAATGATGACTTGAATGACACTGTAGGGCCCAATCTCTTGAATGGTTTTAAGCAAGGCATCTGCAATATTAATCCATGTTTTGTAGCGATCGGAGTAGTCATGGGCTGAAAGGAAGATCGCACCACTCTTAGACACACCAAGAATATTTATCAATGGCTTGCCTTTCACATTTGTCCAACCATCAGATACAATTGACACCCAATTTAAGTTCGACTCATTTGTAAATTTTCCTAGAGCATCTTGGATTTTGGCTCTTTCCCTATCAAGTCCCAAGGTTCTAGATTTGTCATACTCGAGGCTCCTATAACCTTCAGGGGCATCATTGATGGCTAGGACCATTTCATGCCAATATGGTGAGCGAAGAACATTGAATGGTATACCACATGCATAGAGAAACCTGTAAACTTTTGCATCCACATCATCTCTACAGCCTTGGTCAAGAAATTCTGATAGTGTTCTAGGTGAAGACGAAGGCGAGAATGCACTAGCATGGGCGGATGCGCTTCGACCAATGACCATTCTTCGTGCATTCTCAGGTTCAACCTTTGGTCTTTTGGCTTTGTTTTGTGCTACCTCCTCTTTCCTTTGGTATCTGAGTCTATCTTTGGAATCGATACTCACACAGGCTTTGATTCTTATATTCTTACCTTCATCCCAATACATAGACCCACATAGATGCTTTCTCACACGGGTATAGGAACCTTTGCATTCTTTATGACAATGGTGGCATATAAATTTTCCTGTTCCACCCCTTTTCCCTTCACTAAGCTTTGTAACATACTTCCATAGAGGTGTGTACCTCTCTTTGGATTTTTGGGGACCTAACCATCACTATCATTTTCATTGTCTTCATCCCCTCCCATTCCTTCCTCCTCCCCTTGGTATGTGTTGTCCACTTCTATTTCTTCATCACTATCATGGGTATTTCGACGTGAATTTCCCACCACCATCATTATAATATAAAATGGAACAAAAATGGCATACCACATTGACATCAACATCATGAATGTTGAACCTTGGCCCTTGATAATAAGTTGCTACCTGCAATAGAATGATGGAGAAGAAATGGGAAAGACTGGGAGAAGAAATTATTCAAATATTCAACATAGCATAGTATACTAGTTTACAACACATGCATTTAAAAAAAAAAAAACAAGAAAGAAAAATGGGCTTAAGAGCCTACCTCTTTATCTTTCCAATGGTGATTGAATATGACTATGGTAGCCTTCAATCTCCCTTCCAAGCTCTCACAAATGGTAGCCTTCAAAGTTCAATCTCTCTTCCAAGCTCTCCAATCTCCCTATGGGAGCCTTCAATATTCCTTCCAAGCTCTTCAATCTCCCTTCAATCTCCTCAAGAACTAGCAAGAACCCTCTCAAAACCCTCTTGACAAAGATCAGTGAAATGAATGAAATGAGAAATAAAATGAGAGAAAAGGGAGTGAATGAGTGTTTTAACCTCTTACCTAACCCTAGGATACCTTTCCCTTGCTTCATTTCTCTGAAAAAACAAAAAACAAAAACACCCAATTACCTCCTCACGTGCATGGGCCTACTGGAGCGTTTTTGGGGAGTGTTTTTTCCTTGGGAGCATCCAGGGAGCATTCGCTCCCTGGGCACTCCCTGAACGCTCCTTTAAAACCAGGGAGTGTAGTTTTCATTGAGGGAGCGCGCTCCCGAAAAACGCTCCCCTTCAAAGCGCAATTCGGGAACGGGTTCGAGAGGGGGGGGGTGGGGCTCTCCCCCACAACCTAGTACCAAACTATAAAGCATGCTTAGCCATAAGCAAAAGTAATACTTACAAATGGAACAACAATGAGAGTATTCTCGTTGAACTGCAGGACAATTCTAGCAAATTTCAACTTGCTAAAAGAAAAAGTTCAAGCCTGCAACCAACACAACCTATCATTGTTCCAGTCACTAGAAGCAAAATGGTTCACTTAAAAATAGCTTCATTAACCTTCTAGTGAATTTTTGATGTCATTTTATGTAGTAAACCTAGGTACCCCATATTACCTCCCTAGGTATACAATGTAGTATACCTAGGGAGGTAATATGGGGTACCTAGGCGGGTATCCAATGGGAATGTGATTATGTATTATTGGTGGAAATCATTTAATATATGAAAATGTGGTCATTCAATGTAAGGTGAACTGGGTCCACTATATTAATAAAGGACCACTATGGTAGTTAGAAGTAATAAATGTGAGAACGCTCTCTAGAAGGTTCCTAGGAGATAGAGAGTTATAAAAAGAAGTGTAAGCAATGTAATATAACATAGTGAAGAATATTGTGAATGTATCAAGCATTGTTTGAGGAGTGTTATCCTTCCTTAAGGATTAATATATGGTCTTACCCTACCTCAAGGGTTTCTCTATTTCTTGTGTTCAGTATTTTGGTGAATGGTTTGGTGTTTATTATTTATTTATTGTTGAGATTTATCTTCAGATCTATTCAGGTACTTAACAATTGGTATCAGAGAACTTTCCTTGGCAGGAAGTGTGGGAAAATATTTTTGTTTTTGCGGATTTATTTTTTCGAAGAAAAAAAAAA
>JASDQU010263173.1:0-10899 GCA_032191745.1 Picea mariana | reverse complement strand
AAAATTTCGTGATCCTACTCCTCCTGTGTACTTTCAAATCTTTAATGTTAGTGCACTTTACCTTGATCGGATGACAATGGTCCTTTTTGCGCGCTGATCAAATGATTGAGATCCTTTATTTGCGCTCTAATCGAACGACTGAGATTTTTGCCTTGCACTTGGATCGGATGATCTGGATCTTTTCTCCCGATTTTATGCTTTCTTCTAACTTAGAAGATTTTTTTTGAAAGATTTAAAGGCTTCAACCTTTATCGCTCCTGTGAGTTCGTTTCTTGGATCTCGTCTACACTTCTTGGAAATTGATATCCATCCTGAGCTTGATCTCCTCAAAGATTTTCGACCTCCTAAGCACTTCTTGCTTTCCTGGGAAATTTGTCAAACTCAGATCCAAAGATTCTTGAAAATAATTCTTTCTTGCCTTCCTGACATTCCTCTATTCTTGTCCTTGAATTCTTTATGGAGTCACTTCGACTCTTCGTTGAATTCCAGGCCTATGCACTCTTTGCAACAGATCTTTACACAATATTTGAATTCTTGCGATGAATGTGCACACCTTGCAGTTGTTGCTATACACTTCTTGCAAAGAAGCCTTACATTGTTCCTCCTAAGCTTGTGAGTCAGGAAAAACTCTATCAATGCACTCCGTGTGGACTGTATTATCGATCAGTGCACTCTTTGCTGCAGATTCTTACGCAAGACCAGGATTCTTACAGACGACTATGCACTTCTTGCAACAGTCACTTTTCACTCCTTGTAAATGAAATCTTACACTATTTCTCCTGAGATTTACGAATCGAAACAGACCCTGTCAATGAACTCCTTGCGGACTGTGTGCACACCTTGCACTTGCTCATGAAGAAAAGCGATTTTGAGTTTTAGTCAAATATTTCAAATCTACATGCACTCGAAGAAATATTCATTCATTCTTGAAACAAACAACAATAACATAGAATTGCAGACAACAACAGTCTTACACATTTGGATCAATTTTCCTCTATCATCTTCATTCAGAATCAAGAAAAATGGTTACAGAGGGCAGTTACAGAATTCTAGCTAAGAGCAAAATTCTGCTCCAATTCAGAACAGAATTCTGCTCCAACGCTTCTGATCTCACTATGTTCCAAGTCTCTCAACTCAGATACTCCCTTGAGTTGCAATCCATACAATATTTGAAACAGGCTCTTCCTAGTGCTCCTTTTTGGTGAGTCTTTGTACGCAAACTCTGCTTGTGGCAGAATCTAATCCCACTAATTATGGTTCTCGGTGATCAGACTCCTCAGTAAGTTTCCCAAACTTCTGTTTACCACCTTAGTCTACCCATTTGTCTAAGGGTGATAAGTTGAGCTGAAGGACAAATCTGTCCCTAAATTCTTACACAGTGTTCTCCAAAAATGACCAACAAATTTTTTGTATCTGCCCGAGACAATGCTTCTGGGTAGGCCATGAAGTCTCACATCTTCCTTAAAGAATAGATTCACAACATGTGTTGCATCACTAGTCTTCTGACATGGGATAAAGTGTGCCATCTTTGAAAATCTATCCACCACCACAAATATGGAATCACATCCTCTTTGTGTTCTTGGTAGTCCCAACACAAAATCCATGCTTATTGCCTCCCAAGGCCTCTCTGGTATGGGAAACCGTTGATACAATCTAGTGTTATGTCTTTTACCTTTTGCATGTTGGTAGATTCTACATATGTTCATGAATTTTATCACATTTTTTCTCATACCTGGCCAATAGTATGAACTTCCCAACTATGCAAATGTCCTATCATGGCCTAAATGTCCAGCCAATCCTCTACTATGTTTTTCTTTCAAAAGGTTATCCCTCATTGAGCGTTTTGGTATGCACAATTGATTTACCTTGAACAACAATCCCTCTTGAATCATATACTCTGTCCATTGGCTTCTATCTTGCAGCACAAGATTCATGCATGCTTCGTATGCTTCCTTGAAATCTAGATCATCACTGTACATTTCCTCAAGGTGTTCAAACCCTAAGGTCTTTACCTGAAATTCCTACAGAATCAGACATCTTTTGGTCAATGCATCATCAACTTTGTTATCATTCCCAACAATATGTTTTATGACAAAAGTAAAATTCTACTTAAACTCAATCCACTTCGCATGCCTCTGATTCAATTTTTCCTATCTGGTTATGAATTGTAAATCTTGGTTATCGCTATACAAGAAAAATTCTTGTGGGACAAGGTAATGTATCCATTTCTTCAGGGCTTGGAGGTGTAAAAATCCTTGTCATAGGTGGAGTATTTTCTCTTAGTCTCATTTAGCTTCTCGCTAAAGTAAGCAATAGGTCTATTGTCCTATCTCAAAACTCCTCCAATTACAATGCCACTTGCATCACACCATACCTGAAACGTCTTCTCAAAATTTGGCAAGACCATAATTGGTCACTCTGTTATTTTCTCCTTCAGTATATTGAAGCTCCTCTTGGCCTCCTCTGTCCATTTAAAATACTTGTGCCTCTTCTTCACTGTATCCATCATTGGTGCACAAATTCCGTTGAAATATCTGATGAACTTCCTACAGAAACTCACTAATCCATGGAAGCTTCTTACCTCAAACATGCTCCTTGGTGACGACCATTCTTTGATTGCTTTCACCTTCTCTGGAACAATCTTCAATTCATTTGAAGAGATAAAAAAACCCAAGTAAATGATTTATGTCTTCATAAAAGAGGACTTCTTCAGGTTTATCAACAACTTCTCCTATTGTAGTATCCTCATCACTAGTGTCAGGTGCCTCAAATGCTCCTCTTTATTCTTTCTAAATATCAGTATATCATCTAGATACACAACCACGAACTTGCCAATGAAATATTTCAGTATTTCATTCATTAACCTTATAAAATTACTCAGGGCATTGGTTAAGACAAATGGCATAACAAGCCACTCATACAAACCTTGATTTGTCTTAAAGGTTGTCTTACACTCATCACCTTCTCTCATTCTGATCTGGTGATTTCCAATTTTCAAATCTATCTTAGAAAAAAAAATTGTTCCACTTAAACAGTCCATCAAATCATTTATTCTTGGAAAATGGAATCTATACCTGATAGTGATCTTGTTGATGGCTCTCGAGTCTGTACACATTCTCCATCCTCCATCTTTCTTTGGACTCAACACAGTTTGTACTGTGCATGGACTCAATCTCTCTCTGACCAACCCTTTGTCTAACAATTCTTGGACCTGGTTCTTCACCTCCTCATTCTCTTGAGGTGTCAGTCTGTATGATGCTTTGTTTGGCATACTTTCTCCTGGTATCAAATCAATATGATGGTTGATACTTCTGATGGGTGGCAATGAGTTAGGTAGCTCATCCACCACTATGTCAGCAAAATTATCTAACAATTCCTGAACTTCTTCAGGTAAATCATCCATCAAAGTACTAGTAAGGATAACTCTGGGTTTCCTCACCACATCAAACTGCATTTCCTATTATTTCTTGACTTCTTTAAAGAGTTCCTTCTCACTCATGAGAAGTATGCTTGTGCTGACTTCCTCTTTCACTTTCTTCTCCTCTATTGGTAGCAACATGCGTGTCCTGCCATTATTCTCCAAGGTGTATGTATTCTTCCTCCCATCATGAATGACATTCCTTTCAAACTGCCATGGTATTCCCAACAAAATGTGGCATACATCCATGGGAATTACATCACACAAAATTTCATCTCTATATCTTCCTATCTTAAATTCAACCAAGCATTGTTTAGTAACCATTACCTCGTGTCCTTTTTGGAACCATGAGACTTTATACAACTCTGGGGTGTAGTTGTATCCATCTCCAATTTCTCCACCGTCTCTATGGATACTAAGTTTTCAGTGCTCCCACTATCAATGATCACCTTGCATACCCTGTCTTTAGTCTTGCAAGATGTCCTGAATAGGTTGTTCCTCTATACAGGATTTTTAACTTCTACCTCTGGTTTTAAGAGAACCTTTCTCATCATCAAGGATGTTCCATCCTCTGCTCCTTCTGCTTCAACATTCCCTCTTTGTGCTTCTGAAATGTGAGCTTCTCCTCCTTCTTTCTTTTTCTTGGGGCATTCCCAAGACATGCGCCCTGTCTTTCCACATGAATAACACCTTATTCCTCCTCTACCTCTTCCTTTAGAAGAGTTCCTTCCACCACCATGTCTCCCTCGGGAACTTCCTCCTCTTTTCGAGTGACTGTGTGGAGTTTCAGTCTCTTCCTTGGAGTTATGCGCCTTGTCATGGGAAACTCCCTTTCCTTTGTTCGAGACTAAGATTTTACCTCTACCTCGTTGGATTTGTTTTCTGGCCAACTTCTCTTCTACCTTCAGTGCGAACTAATAAGCATCCTCCACTATCCTTGCTGACATCATACTGAGCTCATCTTGGATTTCATACCTCAGGCCATTCATATACCTAGAAAAGTTTTCTTCATCCTTCTCTCTTTGTCCAGCTTTGATGTTCAACTTGTAGAACTCCTCTGTGTATTCATGAACAGATTGATCTAATAATCGTTGGGCATGAATTTAGCCTTCGGCTTGGCTACCATCCCATCCCAATTATTTATCTTATGTTTTCCTCTACTTATCCTCACAACCTGCAATTCATCCCACCACAGTGTTGCATGTCCTTCAAGCCTGGTGACAACATGTCTCACCCTTTTCTCCCTATCGACATCTTCATAATCGAAATATTTATCCATGGACCTTATCCAATCTAGCAACTCTTCAGCATCCAAATTGCCTTCATACATTGGGACCTCTATCTTAGCTCTAGCTCCCAATCTAACAACTTCTTTCAGCAAACGTTCTTTGACAATGTGTTCTCCTGCAACTTCTTCGACCTCTGCATATTCTCTCTCTGCATCGATGAGGTCTACGGCATCAGGTGCTCTTCTCTGCGTTGCTTCCATCACTTCCAACCTTGCATGAAGCTCTCACATCTCTCTTTCTACAACAAAATTGGCTAAAGGTGTCTCCCCTCATCTCCTCGGGGACATTGTGTTGACTGTCCTTACACACAGAGTATAACTTCGAGTCTTTTTCTCCTTCACATGAAATCTACAGATGAAAAATCTCTTTGATACCACTTAATGCAGACCCCTCTTCTCCCCTAAGAGTTGTGTGACCTCTCGGTCTAGGATCGATCAAGAACTGATTCTAACTGACTCTTCGGCTTCTCAAGAATCTTCAATCAACTGAATAGACCCTTCTTCTTAAGGCGTAGGTCCTATGGAACCCACGGGCTTCCCGTTAATGCTTTTAAAGCTTCAACATATTTAGGAGCTAACTCTCCTAGCTAAGCCCCTCCCTTTATGTGTCCAAGGCTATGAATAGCCACTTAATCAAAAGGTATTTTGTGACCTCACGTATCGGGCCTCTGCATGTGAGTCACCCCGACTCTCCCAACTTTTGAATCCCGATAGGAGCCTAGTGCGTGCTATCCCCTCTATTCTCCTTCACCGATGTGACCCTTCGCTATGATCATGGGACAATCTTTCGAGTGCTTCACAATTTCATGTTTTGTGACTTCGTGTCTCATGAGTTCACCCTTTGTGAATCGTCTCCCTGGACAATCAATGGTCCATATCTCTCCTCAATCCAATGACTCAAATCAAATCTTCGTGATTTCGTATTTCGCGAGTTCACAGAACTCTCGCCTCTAATTTCTTGAGTTACGAACCTCCGACTAAACCAAATCTATGGTTTATCTCCCTCTATCAATCAACGACTATGATCAAATTGTGATTTCATGATTCACGGGTTCTTATAACTCTGCCTTTGACTTCTCTAAGTCACGAGTCAGCGAAATGTTGAACTCTCTCCACCTGTCCTCCTTCATGATGGACGATTCCGATGATTTCAAAAAGACCAATGGATCTTATCCTTTCACGAGTTCACACTTCACGAATCCTCATGACTCTGCCCTTTGACCTTTTCACCCTGCGAGTCAGCGAAATGTTGATCTCTCGCCATGTGTCCTATCTTGATAGACGGTTCTGAGGATTTTGAAATTTCATGACCCTGTTCCTCCTGTGTACTTTCAAAGATTTAATGTTAGTGCACTTTACCTTAATCAGATGGCTATGATCCTTTTTGCGCATCGATCAGACGACTGAGATCCTTTCTTTGCGATCTGATCGAGCAACTGAGACCTTGTGCTTGGATTAGACGGTTCAGATCTTTTCCTGTGAGCTTACTCTTTCTTCTAACTTAGAGGATTTTTTTTGAAAGATTTAAATGCTTTGACCTTTATCCCTTCTCTAAGTCTATTTCTTGGATATCGTTCACACTTCTTGGAAAGTTTTATCCCTCCTGAGATTGATCTCCTCAAATATTTTACATCTCCCAAGTACTTCTTTCTTTCCCAAGAAATTATTCAAACTCAGATCCAAATATTCTTGAAAAGAATTCTTTCTCTCCTTCCTGGAATTCCTTTGTTCTTTTCCTCGACTTCTTTATGGAGTCGCTTTGACTCTTCATCAAATTCCAGATCTATGCACTCTTTGCAACAGATCTTTACACAATATTTGAGTTCTTGCAATGACTGTGCACACCTTGTGGCAATCACTATACACTTCTTGCAAATAATCCTTATGTTGTTCCTCCTAAGCTTATGATTCGAGACAGACTATCAACGCACTCCTTGTGGACTGTATTCTGGATCAGTGCACTCCTTGCATCAAATTCTTACGCAAGACCAGGATTCTTGCGGACGACTGTGCAATTCTTACAACAGTCACTTTGCACTCCTTACAAAGGAAATCTTAAACTATTTATCCTAAGCTTTATGAGTTGAAACATACCCTATCAACACACTCCTTGCGAACCGTGTGCACACCTTGCACCCACTCACGAAGAAAAGAGATTTTGATTTTTATGCAAGCATTTCAAAGCTACATGCACTCAAAGAAATATCCATTCATTCTTGAAACAAACACCAATAACAAAGAATTGCAGACAACAACAGTCTCACACATTTGGATCAATTTTCCTCTATCATCTTCATTCAGAATTAAGAAAAATGGTTACAACTAAAATCAAAGCAACAACTATTGTTCACAATTTCCTACTTTCTCCTAACTCTCATAACCCTTCTTTAGGGCGTACAAAACCTCTCTTTATACAAAAGAAAACAAACTAACTGCTACCTAATTGTGGTTACATTGATACTAGGGTTAAATTCCCAGGTCATGCATTCTCATTCTATCTACGCACGTGATCTTTCCTTCTATTATTTTCTATCAACCTCAAAATATTTGTAGTATTGGATAGTGTTCGAGACTCTGGATTGGTCCTCAGGTGTTGAGTTGTCCTACCACGTCTACTTGCTGACGATGCTCCTGCATCACTAGGCTAGGATAACACTTTTAGGTTTTGTTGGGATTATGACTGCCAATAATAAGCCTTGATAAATACGATAGCCCTAGTAAGCTAAGGAGCTTCTTTAAGAAGTTTGCAGAAATACACTTTAGAATTTTCTACAGAATTTTGGCGAAACCCTAGAAACCCTTAGGGCCAAAAATTCAAAATACCCAGAATTTTGATTTGAGACTTGCTAGATCTGCGCTGAAGGAGAACGTACCAATTTATGTCTTTTTCAGCTCAAGCATCCAAGTTTTGAGGGTTAAATTTCTCAAGAGAGGAGGTCATACAGAATTTCTGGAAACCCTAGGAGGGTCATACAGTTTATGCAGATGAATGAGAGAAGGAGTTGTAAAATTCTTGTACAATGGGATCTTCAAGACATATTCTCTAATACCATGTTGATTTTTCATAAGCTAGCTTAAGCATGGAGTTTATTCCATTTTTTCATTTCACTTAACCATAAACAATAATGTTGTAGCAACCAAGATCACAAGAAGAAACATCATGCACAAGAACACAAGAAGTATCTTGGGAAACCCTTCTCAACAAGGGAAGAGAACCCAACCAAATCCTTTTCTATAATCTTCAAGAGAAAGACCTTCACCACCAAGAAAGACTTAGCACAGAAGAGGGTTCTTAAGCCCTAGAAGACTAGCACCCAAGAGAGGTATGCACCTTTTACCAAGTAGATGTATTTTCTATAATTTCCAAACACATAAGAAAGATATGATTCCACAATGGGTAATCATACCTTACTTATATTAGACTTGCCCAATCAACAAAGGCATCTATTGGCTCAACATGGCCGACCTCTCTAAGTCACTTTATAATTATAATTATAATTATTATTAACCCTATTAATTATCATTTACACTTATTATTAAACATATTAAGGTGGGGTCAACCTGTACCCTTTATAGAACAATTAGGGTTACAGGTAGGTCTGACTCTTGAACAACATATAGCAAAGGATCTGATACACCCACTAGTGCTCATCCACTAGGGTCACATCCATAGGGATGTCATAACTCTAGCTCACTGCATTACACAAAAGAACTCGATCTACACATGTTCACTTGTGTTGATCCATAGACACATCCACTCTACAGATCTCCTTTCCCATTGCCTCACACAGAAGAATCATCTGGTGTTTTCTCGTCAACTCTGTTTCTCAAAGGAGGCTAACACATCATCTTCATTTCTGTTCACATGACAATGCACCCAACACTTTGGGATTTCACACGTTCACCTTGTGCTCAGCCACAGGCACGTCCAACTCATCAGATCACCTTTTCCACTGGATAATCATCAGGATTTCTTCTCACTCTCTGAATGGAGGAGGTCATCTCTACATTCCTAGCTCTGTCTCAGGCAGGAACCATGTACCCTTCTTAGGGGCTTTCTCTTAGGTTTGTAAGCTGAGAGAAAGGCTTCACATAGCTGCAATGATCCACACCTCACAGGTTTGTAAGCTGGAAAATGTCTCACATAGTTGCATTCATCAACAATATCCCACAAAATCAAGTTCACACTGGAGGCATATTTCAGGCCATGTCCAATTGTGCCTCATATATACCTCAATATATGTTTTGCAGTTGTCTAGTGAGTCTATCTCGGTTGACTCATGAAATGACTAGGCATACTCATTGCATGGCGTGAATCAAGTCTGGGTTTAACCAGATACATCATTGATCCAATCAGTTGTGGATCAATCTCATCTGAATCATCATTAATATTTTCCTTTAAATCCATCAAGATGGATTTTTCATACTTCTCATACTAAACTTCTTTAATATTTTTGTTGTATATTTTTCTTGACTCGGGAAAATCTTATCGGTCCTCTGTTATACTTCTTGTCCCAAGAAGTAGTGTATCATATTTAGATTCTTCATCTCGAATTCAGAAGTCAATGATTACTTGTATCCAACAACAAGACTTTCTAAATAAGTCATGAAAATCAGGCTCTGGTCACCAACACTGTAATAATATTGGTTTGGATCAGCAACACTTTTGATGAAATACAAACTTCATCAAGAATCTATCTATCTGATATAGTTTCCAACTCATGCATGGTAGTACGGATGGAAGTGTATTGGATTTACTGGATCAAGTGTCTCATCATAGAATAATCCCTTTGTTTATGAGAAACCTCTAGCTATAGATTTCATTTTGTATTTATCGACACTTCCATCAGCTGCGTGCTTGATCTTATAGATCCACTTGGAAGTTTCCCTTTTGGTCCCTAAATAATATTTTATACATCATTTTTTTTTTAAGATATACTGGTATTCTTTTGTTATGGCATCTTGCCATACCTATTTTCCTGTTCCTTCTCTAATACAAGGACGCTCAACATCAATGAAGTAGCTCACAACTAAAGGATAGATTGAAAATCTCTTTTTCTTTCTCGGGATGTGACTTGAGAGGCTTGTATATTTCTTTGCCTCTTGCAGAGTGAGTCTAGGTAGGCCTTTTATGCCCTATTGCAATATCTCTTGAACATATCAACTGGAGCAACTAGATCAACTGGAAGAATGTTTGTCTCCCTCTGAAATGTTGAAGGGGGAGAAGGTATTGTCTTACTGTTAATCTCCATATGAGATTCTCTGGATCTTTGAAAGATTATCTCTTATTCAAGGACAACGTCTCTGCTTGTCTCAATCTTTTCTCTAACCAAGGATTTCAATATGGAATGTCTTTGAAGATTCATTGTATCCTTTCTTTCTAAAGGATCTAGCTTGAACTTCTTCTCTTTGGGCACATGAAAATACATTGGGCACCAAAATAACCTGAAGTGTTCAATCTCAAGCTTCATTCCGGTGAAGACTTCTTCGGGAGTTATGTTTTTCAAAGTATGGTGAAGTCTCTTGTTCTGAACATATACTATGTCATGCATGCTTTATGCCCATAGAATCATAGAAGGATTATGATCATGTGTTATTGCTTTGGTTGCCCCAATGATGGTTATATTCTTCCTTTTTCTCAAATAGTTTTGACTCCCTCTAAGTCAAATGGCTCCCTTTGAAGGATAAACATCTTCCTTTGATCTTAACCTCTCTGGAACAAGAAAAAAAGAGGAACCAACACAAGAATATCTCCTAAAGGAAAATAATGAGTGTATCCCTAGAATCAAAACAATTTAAGGATTGTTGTCACAACTACAATGCCTACTTGTAATGTAGCAAACTTTAGAAATATAGGTTAGAGGAATGACAATTACAATAATCAAACCTGGAGTCTTCACTTATAGTGTGTTTTTCCTCTGAATGCACTAAGAACTCTCTGGATCCAAGACTTCAGCAAAAGGTTCCCTCGTCCTGCAATTACCCTCATGATAATGATACAAATAATATATATATACAAGTGCATACCTGAGGGTGTTGATATGATTTCTCCAATGTCACATGGATGATCTATGTCCTCTGACATCTTCATGAAGGAGGTATGTCACAGTGACACCTTTTTGTATCACCCACAATAAGTCTTCCTTTGAAGTCTTGTCTTCCAGGAACTGAGTTTGCTTGAATCATCAAGCTT
>JASDQU010263172.1:5147-15500 GCA_032191745.1 Picea mariana | reverse complement strand
GCTTGGTAAGCTTATTGTAAATTGTTAGTGTAGATTTTCATTTCATGTACCTCTTACTTTGATTTCATGTTATTTTGTTTGATTTCATTCTTTGAATGTGTTGCAAAGTGTGGTAATGCAGGAACGGTTAGATCTCCATATTTCACCATACATGAGCTTTAATGGAGCATCCTACTTGTTAGTTTAGTTGCTCCAGGAGATAGAATCAAAGTTCATCTTTTATTTTCATGAGACATCAATGAACATGTCCATCACCTGAGCAAGAGCTTTTGTTTGTTTATGAGTTTTTCTTTCCAGCTTTTGAATTGAGTGACGATTGTTATTTTTAAGAGTGTGTTGGTTTCTAAATGGTTTTATTATCTAATCTATACTAAACATAAATAGGAACTTATCTGTTATTGGCGCATATAGTGCATCAACTCTACCGATTACGAATCCCGATTGATAATTTATGTTTAGTAATATATTATGCAAATAATTGCACCAACAGTCATAGAGAAAGATTGCAAGATTCTGTGAGGTTGGAAACCATTTCCATCAAATGTTGTCAAGGTGGTGGGAGATGGGGTAAGTTTAGGAGAACCAAGGGATTTCCAACAATGCAAATACATAACACATGTGGAGGCTCCTTCATCCAAAATAGTGCAATGAAAATTATTCCCACAAACCAAAATTTGAATTTGGAAAGCTAAGTGGTGGGAGAGCCTCTCCTTAAAGTAGTCCAGATTAAACATAATCGGATTCAATTCCTTGGGATGCATAACTCCAATGGCTTAAAACATGGTTCTTCGTTGACTTGGACAGTTATGTAGAAATTTGAGGGTCGACATAGCACAAGGTGCTTGCGCAAAATATTCAACAATATCATATTTTTGGGCAGTGCAGGAATTTGGATTAAATTTCACTTTGTGAATTACGCTCTTGGGCAGGCACAACATTGCGTCAAAAATTGGATTCTCAATCTGAAGAGGATTGGAAGATGGAGGAGAAGTGGATATGGAGGGTTGATCAACAGCCTTTCCTTTAGTCTGATCGCCTGGAGGGGTGTCATAAGTATTTTCTCAAGTCATGACATTAACCATATTAAACATGTACACCTCGGAGGTGCTCGTGGAAGCATCCCCATGGTGGGAATGACATAGGTCACCTCCTTGCGAAGGAACAGGGTTTTGTGCAACCAGATGTTGTTGTTGAACCGGTTGGGAGTGTTGGGTATGTGTGATATGCTTTTCATGACTAGCCCTAGTGCCTACTACGTTGTGTCAGTTGTGCAAGGGATTTTGAGAGGGGGGTGATAGCCCCCTTGCACGGTGGTTCAGGAGCAGCGCCCCCAAGAAAAAAAAATTGCCTTGGGAAATGTGTCACATTTTTTCCTTGTTTTTCGTGTCCATTGTTGACAGGTTTTTTGGCAAATGGTTTTTGTCGATGGTTTCATATTTCTAGTTAAGGAATTAGGGTTGTTACTAATTCAGGTCATTAGGTTAGGGTTTTGGATGTCGTTGGATCCTATATGTATATTGTATTGTAAATAATGTATCAATATGAATGAATGTAGAATATGTTGGTTTTCCTAGTTTGGGTTTCTAGGGGAAAAATATCTGTGTAATGTGTGTATTTTTCATTATATATTTTATGTTCTTTTATTAAAAATTTGTTTGCAATAAAATATTTTACAAGGTTAAATCTACATTTGGTATCAGAGCTTTGTTGGCTTTAGCAGGATGCCTTTGTGGTCAAGGGTTTGGCTCGAGACCATGTTAAGCCTTGTTAGAGTGGGAGATCTGTGGTGTTGATTTCTCAGGTGAAAAGAAATGGCGAGCAGTTTGAAAATGGAGATCAACAAGTTTAATGGGAAACATTTTGAGCTATGGAAGATCAAGATGGAAGATTTGTTGGTGGACAAAGATCAGTGGATTGCAATGGACCTAGGTACTGCACCTACAGGAACTTCAACAGATGACTTGAAAAAATTGGATCGAAAGTCAAAGAGCACAATCCAACTCTCTCAGATTCAGTATTACTGAATGTGTCAAAGGAAGATACAATCAAAGATTTATGGGATAATTTGGGGAAGTTGTATCAGTCTAAGTCCTTATTAAATAAACTATTCCTGAGAAATAAGTTTTATAACCTAAGGATGAGAAATGGAGACTCGGTGGCAGAGCATTTGAACTCCTTCAATACTATGGTCAGTCAATTAATATATGTTGAGATTAAAATTTCAGATGAAGATAAGTGTATCAGTTTACTGTGCTATTTACCAGACTGGTGGGATATTTTGGTTGTTTCCATAGGTAGTAATACAAGTTCCTTGAAGTTTTATGAAATGGTCTCATCCTTATTGTCAGAGGATATGAAACAGAAGAACATGGAAGGATATAGCACAGATGCATTATTTGGAAGAGGAAGCTAACAGGAAATAAATAGATCTAAGTCCTTGAGTGGTATATCTAAGTATAAGGGAAGATCTAAGTCTCCTAGAAATTTTGTAAATGTATGTTGGAGATGTGGAAAAGAAGGGCATTACAAGAAGTAGTGTAGATCCAAAGTTGAGAAAAAGAAGGGATCTGAAGAATCTCCTTCTACAAAAGAAAATACCTCGAAGGAAGAAGGAGGGGGTGTGTACTTGGCTTCTTAAAGTACACATTTAAATCATGAGACATGGTTGGTTGACTCAGGTGCATCCTTTCGTATGACTCCCCACAGGGAGTGGTTCTGTGAATATGAAAGGTATGATATAGGTAGTGTTTTCCTAGGTGATGACTCAACAACCAAAATCATAGGTCAAGGAAAATTCAAGTTGAGGCTCATATATGGAAGGATTATAACACTAATAGGTGTTCTGCACATCCGAGGATTGGCTAGAAATTTGATTTATGTAAGCAAAATAGATGATGTCAGGGTAAAAACAATATTTGAAAAGGAAACCTGCAGGATGGTTCGAGGAGAAATGGTGTTGTTGAAGGGAGTTTGGTTTGGAACTCTTTATAATCTGCAAGGAAGCACTATTATTGATGGGTGTAATAGTTCCATTGTTCCTAATATTGGATTTGAAGAAGAAAGAACTCCTATAATCTCTGGAGAAAAATTTATGTTGTGACATCAAAGACTGGGGCATATCGGAGAGAAGGATCTTCGACTACTACACTTCAAAGGTATGGTTGAAGGTATGTCTAAATTCTCTATGTATTTTGATTTTTGTGGACATTGTGTATATGGGAAGCAGAATCGGGTAAGATTCCCCTCTAGTGCAATGAGGGTAGAAGGAATTTTACAGCTAGTTCACAATGATGTGTTTGGACCTGTTTCGGTTCCATCATTGGGAAAATATATGTACTATGTATCATTTATAGATGACTTCTCAAGGAATACTTGGATGTATTTCTTTAGGAAGAAATATGAAATATTTGATGGGTTTAAAGAGTTTAAGGCTCTTATTGAGAATCAAATAGAGAAAAGAATTAAGGTGTTGAGGATAGATAATGGCGGAGAGTTCTGCGGGAATGAATCTGAAGAATTCTGTAAGAAGTGCGGTATAGAAAGGAAGAATACTACTCCATATACACCTCAATAGAATGGAGTCACAGAAAGGATGAATGGGATGTTGATGGAAAAAATAAGGTGCATGCTCAGTGGTGTCAGGTTAGGGAAAGAATTCTAGGTAGAGGCAGTGGGTATTGTATGTTACCTGGTCAACAGATCACCCTCATCGGCGTTGGATGAAAAGACTCCATAAGAGGTATGGACTGGTAAGAAACCTTCTCTCACACATCTCAAGGTATTTGGTTATGAGGCCTATGTTCATGTTCCAAAGGAAAATAGGAGTAATCTAGATAATAAGGCTAAAAAGTGTATCTTTATTGGGTATAAAGATGGTCTCAGAGGTTATAAGATTTGGAACCCATAAACTAAGAAGGTTGTGTATAGATGAGATGTGGTATTTAGAGAAATGAAGGATGTTGTTAAACATGAAGTCCTACCAAGTAAGTAAGAACTAGAGAAAATAAAGTTTGATTTAAAAGATGATGAATCAGACTCTATAAAAGAACAAGAATCATAAGAAGAAGATCTGCATACTCCAATATTGAGGAGATCGGTTCGAGAAAGAAGGCTACTGGAAAGGTACACTCCATCTGATTTCTGTTCAAATTTTGCTTTGTCTACTACTTATGATGATCCTAGAACTATCAGGGAGGCAGTGGATTCAGAGGATGGAAAGATATGGAAAAAGGCCATGGATGAATAAATGGAAGCCTTGCATAAGAATGAGGCTTGGGATCTAGTGGAGTTGTCAACTGGAAGAAATATCATTGGAAGAAAATGGGTATTTAAAAAGAAGTTGAATGCAGAAGGAAAAGTGGAGAAATACAAAGCTTGGTTAGTAGCAAAGCGTTATTCCCAGGTTGAGGGAATTTATTTTGGTGAGATTTTTTCTCCTGTTGCCAAGTTAACTTATATAAGATTTATGTTATCTATTGTTACTGCATTTGATTTTTAAATAGAACATATGGATGTGAAGACAACATTCCTACATGGGGATATGGAAGAAGAAATCTATATGAAGCATCCAGAAGGCTTTGTTGTGAAGGGAAAGAAGGAGTTGGTATGCAAGCTGAAAAAGTCCCTGTATGGTTTAAAACAATCACCAAGGATGTGGTATCAAAAATTTCATACGTATATGATGGGACTTGGCTTCACAAGAAGCAAAGAGGATCATTGTGTGTATTTTAAATTAATTGGTGATCATTTGATTTATTTGGTATTGTATGTGGATGACATGTTGCTGATAGGAAACAACAAGGAGATTATCCATGATGTGAAAACTCAATTGTCCTCTAAATTTGAAATGAAGGATCTCGATGCTTCAAATTTCATTTTGGGCATGAAAATTAAAAGAGATCGGAAAAATAGGAAAATTTGGTTAAATCAAAGAAAATGCGTTGAGACAATATTGCATAGGTTTAATATGTAGGAATGTAAATCGATCAAGGTCCCTATTCATGTTGGTGTAAATTTATTTGTAGATCAGCGTCTCAAGACACAGGAAGAGGAGGAGGACATGTCTCGTGTTCCATATGTGAGTGCAATTGGAGGTTTGATATATGCAATGGTTTGTACTAGAACAGACATTGCACATGTAGTGGGAGTTTTGAGCAAGTATATGTCAAAACCATGGCAGGAGCATTTGACAGCAGTAAAAAGGGTTTTCAGGTATTTGTGTGGCACTGCTAGCTATGGATTGTGCTACCAAGGAAGACCAGGATTGGATAGAGTGTTGAACATACATGGCTTTGTGGATGCATATTGGGTTGGAGATATGGATTGTAGGAGATTTGCAAGTGGGTATGTGTTTAACTTGTTTAGAGGATAAATCAATTGGATGAGAAAAATATAGGTTGTACTGGCGCTTTCAACTACAAATGCTTAATACATGGCAGCCACCCATGCAAGTAAGGAAGAAATATGGTTACAAAGATTTTGTTCAGGTATTAGGTTGCTACAGGAAGTTGTAAAGATAGATTGTGATTGTCAGAGTGTAATTTTTCTGGTGAAGAACCCAGCTTATCATTCAAAGAGAAAGAATATTGATATTCAATATCACTTTGTGACAGACATGGTTGAAGAAAAGAAAGTGTTGATGATGAAGGTGGAAACTTTGAAGAATGTTGTAGATTCATTAACAATATTTGTGATAATTGAGAAGTTCTCTTGGTGTAGAATATACATGGGCATTTATGCCCTCGATTGTTGACTATGTAACGTTGTAACCCCTTGTATGAAAAGAAAACAACAAGTGGGAGAATGTTGGGTATGTGTTATATTCTTTGCACGAGTAGCAGTAGTGTTTGCTACATTGTTTCGTGCGTGCAGGGGGGTTTGGGGGGGCTTCTAGTCCCCCCTCTTCATGGGTTGTAGGGGCACAATATCCCCCTTGCAGAGGGGTTGGGGAGAAATTCCCCCAAGAAAAAAAATTACCTTAGGAAATGTGTCACATTTTTCCTCGTTTTTCTTGTTGCCTCGATTTTCGTGTCCATTGTTGGGCGATTTTTTGGTACATGGTTTTTGTCGATGGTTTTCTATTTTCTGTTAAGGAATTGGGGTTTTTGACTAATACAAGTCATTGGGTTAGGGTTTTTAATGTAGTTGGCTCCTATATGTATATTTTATTGTAAACAATGTATTACTATGAATGAATATAGAATATGCTAGTTTTCCCGGTATGGGTTTCGAGAGGAAAAATCTATGTGTAATGTGTGTATTTTCCATTGTATCTTTTATGTTCTTTTATTGAAAATATGTTTGCAATAATATATTGTAAAAGGTTAAATCTACAGGGAGGTATCCTTAATAAATTGAGTGACTGCCTCACGATGAGGGAAATATTTCGTGTAGTGGTCTTCCTCATGGATCATGCAAGGAAAATTAGCCTTCCTGGTTGTTTAGATGAAGTGGATTGGACCTCATTCACCTTGGAGGTTTGAGCAGGAGTGGAAATAGTCTTGATGTCTAAAACAAACCTGGTTCTGGAGCATCTTTTGTCGGATAATTCGACGGGTGAGGAGCATGAGGGGTCAGATCTTAAAGTGTGTCGGATTGGGAATATACTAAGTCCATATATTGAGCACGACTGATATCCTTCTCCTTAGTAACTACATTCCCCATAGAAACATCATGGGCAATGGGTGGCAAGAGCGACTTTGTAAACCAATCCACAAGGAGTTGGTCTGAAATTGGAGCTTTAATCAATTGTCTCTGTCATCTCCACTCATGAATATGATCAGATATGTGGGTGGAAGAGGATTTTTGGAGTGAGGTCAAAAGTTATGTACTAGTCTCAAACCATATAGGCAATTGAAAATGTGTCAATAAATCCATGAAAAGAGAATTAAAGTCGAAAAAGGAGTTCCATGGTAGCTCAATATACCATTTTGTTGTTGCACCTATAAGTGTTCTCCGAAAAAGTATCAGACGAATGGAATTGTCCATAAAAGAGTTGGAAGAACACCATAAATGGAATGTCATAAAATGATTGTTAGGATCTTCCCAAGGTTTTCCATTGAATTTTGGGATTTCAGACAGTAATTTGGTAGGGATGGAGAGTGAAAACGGGGCATGTTGAATTGGATCATTGGTTAAACGTGATAGATATGGAAAATCTAACGTAGCCAAGAATGGAAGTTGTCAATTAGCCTGTGGATACTGGTGATAACCATATTGCATGGGCACACTAGTAGGACCATATCCATATTACGACGAGATGAAAAAACTAGATGGTCCTCGCATATATGGTGGTTGCCTAGGTTTTCCTCCTATGGAAGGTGGTTGTCCTGATTGTCCACCCATGTACAGTGATTGAAAAAATGTACCTCCTATGTATTGTGGCTGACCTGGTAATCACCCCAAGTATTTTTATTGGAGGTATTATTGCATCGGAACCATGGTGTTGATGGATTGATATGGAAAAGTTCATTGCAGAGGAATGCCCGTCGGATTGGGTTAACCCCATAAAATGTTAGAAACTCCTAGAAATGGTTGTCTGGGATACAGGCCAGTGGTACTAGGGATAGAAGGACTTTTAGGAGCAGCTTTCCCCCAGGCATGTTGATTTTTTAACCACGTGGGCTTCCCCCATTAAAAATTTTCCCTGCAACTAAAGGTTTCCCCCAAGCTGAAGGTCGACATCACATTGAAGATTGACCTCCAACATAGGGTGTACTAATATGTGATGTATGATATGGAGGTTGAGTAGCTTGTGTAGCCATGGTTTTTTGAATGACTTGATTGTCAGTCATCTGACCAATGGAATGACCAAGTAAAGCACTTGGCATGTGCATGTGTGGAAATAGCGAACCAAGAATATTACCTGCCCCATGTGTGAAGGGAGATGTGTTTGTAAATGGTTGAGTCGGGGTCACTTGGGTCACCAAATTTTTTAGTAAAGATGAAGCACCAGTAGTATCAACTACAGGATTTGTGAAAAAATATGAGTTTCCAAGTCCTTCAGGAAAACCATACGATGACAGGTTCACACCAAAATATTGTGTAGTGGTGGAACCGAGCGGTAAATAGTAAGAAGAATAGGCATCAAAATATCTCGTGGATGGTGGATTAGTGAGTGATTGGCCAAGTGGATCAGTAAAAAGAGGATCCGTGAAAGATTCAAGTATTTCTACGAAGGTTGTGATCAATTCTTCAATGTGTTGGCCACTTCCAAGAGCGATGCCCCTGGTCTCAGAAGGTTGATATTTGATCATTCCTTTGTAAAAAACAATGGGTTAAGCTTCTTGAACGTCAGGTGCCATACCTTGTATACTGTAAAATATTTGATCCTAAGGTCGACTATGAAATTCAAAGAAACACAGTCCTATGAAAATTAGAATCAATCAACCAAGCAACAACAAATTCAAGGATCTTTTGAAGATAGGATATCAAGCCTCCAATGAAGAAATGAGAATCACTTACTCTGACCTACATGTAACATCCCTTCTCAGTGCAAGTAACCCTTGATTTCATGGGGACACCCTCCAAGGGTACTGAGAGTGTGATATGATGTATTCCCCAGGTACCGTGGAAATCCCCCCACATCCACCTTTGTAGATACCTAGGAAAGGCCACTAAGGTTACCAACTCGTAGTCAGCCTCCAGGCGGGTACAGTCGACAGTTGGGACCAAACATATGGGTAGGATATCAAAGTCTAAATATCTTTAAGAGAACTAAAGACAATTGGATTGATAAGACTCCATAGGACCTCGAACAGATTCAGAGTTCATGAAGCACCGAGAGAAAATGTAACCAGTGGTTTCTCAAGAAAAAACCCCAATATACGCTATTTTTCCACTACAATTGATCAAGCCTTGGAGGGGTAATCTCTACTACTCATCCGCACACGACCTCCTGTTTAGCCTCTGTGTGAGAGGGGGTTCCCGACAATGCTTATACAAAAGTTGGATTTGTACACTCTTTAGTACTCTACAATCTATTTAGTAGTCTTGGACAATTTACTCACTTTACCTAGTCCAAAGACCCTCATCCTATGTTATTGTTGGTGTGCTAAAACCAAAAAATGTTCTAGTTGATTTTATTAGCGTGTGGTTGATTTTAATGGATTTTTACTCAATAGGTTCATGGATATGAAACTGATGATGTGTGAGAGACTTTACTCCAATATAATTCAAAATAATGAGATGTAGTTCATTCTTCGTAGTGAATTCTATGTAAGGGAAGGAGAGGAATTATACTCCTCTTAACACAAGCAAGCAATCAAAACTATGTAACTTTCAAATTCTAGGATCAAGATGATGCCAAACTACCAAGCAAATGTTTCCAAAAACCAAAATGCACATGCAAAACTATCTCTTTTTCTAAACATATACCAAAACAAATTTCCTAGTGAATGCAAAAAGTTTCTTCGTTTGATTATGCAAACTTTTTACTTGTTAACTTTAAAATGAAATGAAAGACATATGTGTTTGACATAAAGAAGTACGAGGAAAAAAATCAATCAAACAAAGTGCACTCAAAATGATGATAACTGAAAGAAAACAAGTAGGGGAGAACATGTTCAATCAAGAAATCAAAGATGCAAAATATAAAGAAGACAAACACTCATGAAAATCCTAAAAATGCGAGCAGTAAGAAACATTGTTCAAGATTGGGTTGTGGCAAACAAGAGAGTCCTAATCATCCAAAAAAGAGATATGTTTCATTGAAGACAAAAAGGCTCAATACCAAGAAACCTTTTCAAACCCTAGTTGATGAAAACTCCTAAACAATCAAGCAATCTGAAAGCTTTGTGAGACGTGTAGATTTTAACCTTGTACAATATTTAATGCAGACAGATTTTCAGTAAAAGAATAGAAAAGATACAATGGAAAATACAAACATTACACAGATATTTTTCCCCTGGAAACCCAAACCAAGAAAACCAACATATTCTATATTCATTCATGGTGATACATTGTTTACAATACAATATACATATAGGAGCCAGCGACATCCAAAACCCTAACCCAATGACTTGGATTAGTCAACAACCCTAATTCCTTAACCGGAAATAGAAAACCATTGAAAAAAAACCATGTGCTAAAAAATCTCCCAACAATGGACACGAAAATCAAGGCAACACTAAAAATGAGGCAAAATGTGACACGTTTCTCGAGGCAAAACAAATCGTGCAAATATGGGACACATTTACCAAGACACTACTACTTGTGAAAATAATATAAAACATACCCAACATTCTCTGACTTTTTGTTTTCTTTGCATATAGGGGGTTACAAGGATACATAGTCAACAATCCAGGGCAGCAATGCCCATGGATCCTCTACACCAAGAGAACTTCTCAATGCTCA
>JASDQU010263168.1:0-15501 GCA_032191745.1 Picea mariana | reverse complement strand
AAGAGATCATAAATGAAGCAATCATCATTGGAAGAGAAGAAGGTGACTTGTATAAGCTAAAGGGTCACTCAGAAGCTGTCATGACCCACGCTATTGAAGAATCCATGTGAACTCTAGAAGATTATCTCACATCAACTACAAGGCGCTACCATACATATGCAAAGCGGTCACAAGTTTACCAGAACTCAAAGGTGACCATGAAGGCGTATGCAATGGATGTGCACAAGGGAAGAACATCAAGAACCTGTTTCCGAAAAGGGATAGCAAGGCAGAAGGAGTCTTAGAACTCATTCATTCAAATGTATGTGGACCAATGCCATCATCCTCCATTAATGGGTATGTATACTATGTATCATTCATTAATGATTATTCTCGTAAAAGACCTGGATATATTTGAAGTGTTCAACGAGATCAAGGAATTCGAAGCCTTGATAGAAAACCCTTCTCTAAGGAAAATTAAGATACTCAGGTCAGATAATGGAGGAGAATATACCTCAAAAGAGTTCGTGAACTTTTGCAAAGATGTTGGGATCAAGATCACCAACAAAATGGTGTAGTTGAACAGAAGAACAAAACCATACTGGAAGTTGTGAAGACTATGATCCATGATCAAGATCTTCCTATGTGCTTATGGGCAGAAGCAACAATGAAAGTTGTTTATGTGCAGAACCGATTATCCCATAGCACACTTGGGCTCAAGACACTGGAAGAGATGTTCACTGGAAATTTTACAGAGATAGGATCCAAGAATTCATCAGGGAAATCAGAAAGTTTCTTTAGAACATGGTCTTGGAGTTCTACCGTTCCTCTAGAAAGAATCAATCCCAAATATTCAATCTTTGTTTTATCCCAACTGAGTTTAGACTTACTCAGGACTAAGCCATGACAGTACACAAGATCATATACAGTTCTGAGATGTTGTGCGTGAGACCTGTTGTCTAAAGAACAAACAAGTAAATCATCAATATATACAATTACAAAAGGTAGATGTTTGAATATATCATCCATCCTTTTCTGGAATTCAGAGGGTGCATTCTTCAATCCAAAAGGCATTACTCTCCATTGGTATTGTCCATTTGGTACCACAAAAGTTGTTTTGTATCTGTCTTTGGGAATTATCCCAATTTGCCAGAAACCACTTTTAAGATCAAATTTACTAAATATATTACATTTACAAATCTTTGCAAATAGTATCTCTTTAGAGGGGAGAGGAAACCTTATAGGCAGAAGTGCTTCATTCAAAGATCTGTAGTTGATAACCATTCTCATATTTCCTCTTTTTTGCTCACTATGCTTATTGACATAGAATGCAGGACAAGCCCAAGGGCTTTTACTGGATTTTATCAGCTTTCTTTGCAAGAGCTCTTTGATCTCTATTTGACAATATTCATTTTATGTTGGTGACATGTGGTTAGCAGAAGCTCTTTGTGGCTTAGCAATGTAATCTTCTTTATAAGGTAAACTCACAAAATACTGCTCTCTAGTCCAGAATGCATTAGGATAATCAGAGATACAATCCTTTTCTGTTTTCTCTTTGATGTCTTTGATTATCTCTAATCCATGTTTTTCATCATTATTCACAATCTTCTGTATACGGACTAGTTTCTCAGCAAACTGTTCGACTTCTGGGAGAGTTTCACTGATTCCAATTCTTGTCTCGTAGGATGATTTGCTAGGAATTATTACAGGCTTTCCCAAAACAGTGATCTGTACAACATTGTTGCCTATAGTAAAAGGTAAACATAGAGGTTAACAAGTACTTTGGCTCCCTGCACCATGATAGGAAAATCTGGGGCAAAAGACTGTATTTTAATTTCAGTCTTATTCACTGCTCTGAAAGCAATATTAATTGGCTGCCAATAGTATGAGGGAATGGCTCCATGCTTTGCACATGAGTTCATTGCTCCAGTTTCCAACTGGGCATCTAATGTGTAGGTTAGATATCCTGAGACTTTAATATCTACAGAAATAACCAGTCTATATTCAAAACCATTTATTTGTTTAAACATGTTGGTTTCATCTTCAGTATCTTTATTGAACACTTCCTTTTCTCTTTGTTCATCTCGTCTAGATCTAAGGAAGTTCAATTCTTCCTTTTTCAACTTTAAGCTTTTCCATAGGTCTTTGACCAATGCTTCCTTTTCTCTTATGATTCTTCTAGATTATTGATAGTTCTATCTAAAGAATCATTTGTTTGATCTTATTCTTCTCTTATTTCTTCCATATTCTTGTGGTAGAAGACCTGCCTCAATGCTTTGTTGACTTTGGGAGGTTGCTTGATGAAATCGGAATCTTTAGGAGTCTAATTCTGGATATTCACCACGCTTGGCTGCTGATGTTTAGTAATTTGGGAATTGAAAAGGGAGAGCTGAGCATTGTAGCGTTTGGAAAGTTGAAACTGGCCAGGGGTTAATTGGGACAGTTTTTGTTGGAGAGCTGACCTTTTTTGAAGTAAAGAGGGAAGGTCACTTGTTGTGGAGAACATTTTGATATCAAGAAAATTTAAAGATTCAAAATTTTTTGAATCATCAGAATCAAATTGGATTTCAGGAGAAGAGGGAAGGGACTCTTCTTCAGTAAGAGAAAGGTACTCACCATCTGAATGGGTAGAAACAAGTTCCCATTCGGCGGGATCATATCCGGTTTGGAAAAGATCCATGATCTTTGCTTGGAACTTTGTTTTCTGTCGCAGATGACACTGTGAAGCCCAGTGGCCAGGCTTTTTGCAAATGAAGCAAGTTGTGGAAGTAAAAGGTCATGGCATGTGCTTAAAATAGGTTTTTCTAGGTCCTGGTTTGTGATTAGAAAACTATTTAGGAGTCCTTTTCTTGAAAGATTTTGTTTTATTTTTACACTGAAAACAACCACAATCTTTCTTGCAAGTATTTTGCTTTCTATTTTTTGGGTGACATCCAAAATGATATGTTTCTGCAAATGTATCACAGACACTCGAGTCAAACCCTAATTGATTTTTGACAGATTTATTCATCTGACTTCGAAGACATTATTTTTGTAGGGTTATGATGATATGTTCATGTAGACCTGCCAAAGAGAGATCTTCTAGATCAACTTCTAAGTTTTCAAGGCGTTCTCTAACAAGGTTTGGTATTTTTCCAGGCATAGCCAAAAGATATTTTCTAAGGTAGGCTACATTATCTGGATCAGGAACTTTGTATAAAAGATCCTGCATAGTACATAAGAATTCTAGTAGTTGATTAATATGACATAATCTTTGGCTCATAAACAGGTTTGCATAATGAGTTGTGTCAATTTTTTAATTTCCATAGAATTCATGTACTACTTCTTTGATAAGCTCTTCTATAGGATTGTCATGATTCATGATTCTAAGCTTATCATTTTCATTGACTCTATCCCACCAGAGTCCTAGGTTTCCATAGAATCCCCAAGTTAGCCAGAGAGCTAACTCATTCCATGCAACTCTATTTCTAAAGATCATATTTTGGGTCTTTGCCCATGCTTGCCATTTTTGGAATATGAGCATCATCTCATTGCGAGATCTGTAATTAATATTTGTGACAGGAGTTGGATCTATGTTTTCTCTGCTGAAAGAGGAATGCTCACTAGAGTTGGCAGGGTCAAATGGAACCTTTTTACTCGAACCATATTTAAATTGGCACCATTTTTCCCATGCAGTTTGGAAAGGATTTGCTCCTGCATCATCATCACTTGACCTGGGTGCATTTTTGGTTGAGATTTCAACTTCTTCCATTCCTTTTATGAAGAGGACTGGATCTGTAGCTTTTGGAAGCTGGGATTAGATTTCTTCTTGTAATTGGGAGGATTGTGACTTTACTAGTTGGAGTTTTTCACAGGCTAGTAACACAACCTCAGCTATCCTAACAAGATTTGGATTTGTAAGTTCAATAGCTAATTGTTTCAGGGTTAAATGATTTTGTTCACCTGAAAAAGAAGAAGAACCAAACCATTTAAATGAGGCTTGCTTTTCAAGATCATAATATTTAATAGGAGAAGTTGGTGCTTTCTCCCTTTCAAAAGAAGTTTTCAAATCTTGAACTGTTGTTTGGATGATGTCTAACTTATATATAATATGTACAAGTTGTGCTCTTAGGGAGTCTTGACTATTCTCTAAGGAGTCAATTTCTGCATGTAGACCACTAACATGTGTTTTGGTCTGCATCACATCTTGAGCCATGTCATCGAGATTCTGAACTAGACATACAGACTGGTAATTTGCATAATTCTGTAGTCTTACAATATCTTAAGATTTTTCTGCATCTGCTTTCCTATATTGGATAAAATCTAAATCTGCTACTAGATTGTTTTTAAACACAAAAGTATGATTTCCTAGTCTTAAGCTTCTTTGAGCGAGTGTATAATTCTTATCCTTTTCAGCTCTGGGTAAAGGATAATTCATCATTTTAATTTGAGGAGCTAGGATATCTAGACATTCAGCACAATTAGAATGTTGTCCATTATGCTCGATTTTGGACTGAAATGTTCGGAATGTTTTTGGAGCAGATGGAATGTGCTTCGGGGTAGACTCAACAGAAGTTGGTGGCGTTAGTTCCTGGGTAGGAATACCACTTTTGCAGAAATAACATTTTTGAGATCCTTTCTGATGAAATAGTAGGTGATTATCTATATCAGATCTATTAGCAACTGGTTTATACACAAGGTATTAATAGACGAGTCATATGTACAGGTGGATAGGGAAGACATTTGTCTTTCTAGATCTCACGATCTACTGCTCTGTGATCTTCCTATTCTCAAGACTTTATTTCCTAAATCATTTTTTGCAATCATCAGCGGTTGGGATTTTAGGGGTGAAATATTTGATTGGATGGGATGATAATTAGCAGACCATTCTTCTGGTACAGTGAGTTTGGTGAAACCAAGAGTCAAGGGAGTGACATTGCCAGGGCCAACCACCACGCTTTCGGTAGTAGCACATTTAACGAGCTTAGGGTTTAAAGCAGGCATGGTTGTGGAAACAAAATGGAGACATGTAGTTGTATGAAGTTGGGCAATATCAAAGGACTCATCCATATCGAAACCAGAGAATTGAACATAGGCTTGTAAGAGAGAGGAAATATATGGATCGATAAGGAAAACTTGGAATCTGGGTAAGGCAGAGGACCAAACTGGGTCGTTATGTAAGGGAGCTTGGAACCCGCTAATCAATACATCAGAGAACTGATTGTGTCTGGAGTCTATTACACAACTTAAAACAGAGGTATTGAGTCCAGGTTGGACCAAAGGATTAATACCAAATTGAATAAGTCCAAGATGTACATATTTATAACCATTTTATAAACCCCAATCTATGTTAGATTGCTGGATTAAAGGGATTTGGTATACAGACTGTCCTAGAGAAAGTGGGACATTATGTGAACAATATCGAAAGAGAGTGGATTCTCTGAACTTAAACATAGGTAGATCATATATCTTAGATGGCTCAATTTCAGGCATTCGCCCATCAACATCAGGTTCATATTCATGAGTTATAAGACGAGTATTATACAATGACTGAGAAGATGAGGAATTGCTTAAGAAATGTTTATACCACTTGTTAGGCTTATATTTGACATCAGAGGATAAATCATAACTAGATTGACCTTTCTGAGAATCCATCTTCTACTACTCCAACTTTCAACAATATTTTACGACTGCAGGCAAGTAAATATAATGGACGATAAGATATGACTTACTATGGGAAAATGAAAATTATAGCACTCCACGCCTTCTTCGGCTTCAACGACTATTCTTCTGTCATACAGCAACTGCTGGAGACCATAGTCAAGCAATCACGTCGGCTGCTATCTTCATTCACACATCTCACAATCTGAATATTCTGAACACAAGGCTCGTATATAGATGAAATCACTCAAGAAAATCTTTGTATTAATTTCATAAACTTGGCTCTGATACCAATTTTACAGAGATAGGATTACAATCTTATGTATGAAGACATATCACTCTGAAATTTTACAACACGCTCTGAGACAGAACATAGACAGACATTTACAAACGAGATCNCTAATGAGACCCCAAGGGTCTTATTTATACATGACTTACTAGGTTGCCGATAAACTAGAACTGGTAACTGTCTGTTAAAAGTAAGATTCCTTCTTTAAGTGGATGGGGCAACTAGTGGACTCCAGTTGTTATCTCAACCCTCTGAGGCTCATCCATACGGGGACCCATACCGACTTTTCCGGAATGACTCGACATAAAGTAAAATATTCATTGTACAAAGTGGAGTTCAGCTGGAACCCACGGAATAGACGGGACACCACTGTCGGCCCGTTAGACATGAATGGTATCAAAATATTACATCAATAAAGGCTATCGCCCATCATGCTTCCATCCAATTATTAATATTATGTTCTGCAATGGAGTCAAATGAATCTCCGCTGTCATAATTGTACTGGCTGCTAGGTGGAGACCCGTGATAATCGGAAAAAGGAGGTAATCCACTGAAGCATTTATAGAAATGCGAACCTTGCATAGATGGGATGAGCTCATCATCTTCCATGTAGAGATCTCCAAAGAAATCACTGGTAACTTTGAAACTTTGAGGATTTAGAGGATTAAATTTCTCATAGCGAAGCTCACTTCCTTGAAATGATAAATTGAACATGAACCATGCTTCATAATGAGAAGCTTCCTCGATTTATGCTCGGAACCAATGTATGAAAGCATCTTTGCTGCTTCTGAAGAACAGGACATCTCTGGGACAATATTTCCAGAACAATATATACAACCAATCATACCACCATAATTGGGTATCTTTAAAAGTAGAACAGTCAAATAGGATCCAACAGGAATTGTCATACTTTGTCTGGATCATGATAGCACAGTAGTCTTCATAGGAGATACATGGAGTATAGAGATAGATATATTTTTGACCTTGCATTGGTCCTCCAATTATTGTTCCTCTTGTCAGGTTATTACTGGTCATGAAATAACTTAGGTAGGATGTACAATGGTTCTTAGTTTGTATCCATTTTTCAAGGATATCTTTATAGAGTGGACTGGACTTTATACAGTATGTCAAACATTCAAAACAATAACAATATTTACAATTTTCACAAATCAGGATCCATTTAAATCCTGGAGGTGCATCAGGTGTTGTCAAGGAGGATGAAGCCATTTTAAGATCTGATCTTTGGCAGGAGAAACTTCTTTAGTTAATAGATCAGCAATACAATTATCTTTTCCTGGATTGTATTCAATATCAAAATCAAATACATCAATCCACAAGCTCCATCTTAAAATCTTGTTATTTCCCTGTTCCAAGAGACGTTGATTAGTCAACATTCTTTTCATATGCTTTAAGTCAGTTTTAACTTTAAAATGAACAAGTTTGAGAAACAATCTAAATTTATTTATTCCATTTTTAACTGCAAGTATCTCTTTGTGGGATGAAGGATATCTGGATTCTGTCTCTGTGAAGCAACCAGATGTATAGATACAAATTTCTTCCAGTTTAGGGCCATTCTTTTGAAAGAGTATAGCTGCCCATGTATCGCTTGATGCATCTGTTTCTAGGATTAGCTGTAATGACATGTATGGAATATGAAGTCTAGGCAGGTTCTGAATCTTCTACTTGATTATTTGTACAACTGTTGTCATCTTCTGATTCCAGGGTATTGTCTTACTCAGACGTTTTTGTAGAATTCTTACATCTTTTGCTTGATTTTCATAGAATTGTCTGAAATAATTCAAACAACCTAGAAACCTTTGTAGGTGCTTATGATCCAAGATTTCATCAGGGAAATCAGAAAGTTTCTTCAGAACATGGTCTTGGAGTTCTACCGTTCTTCTGGAAAGAATCAATCCCAAATATTCAATGTTTGTTTTATCCCAACAGAGTTTAGACTTACTCAGGACTAAGCCATGACGATACACAAGATCATATACAGTTTTAAGATGTTGTGCGTGAGACATGTTGTCTAAAGAACAAACAAGTAAATCATCAATATATGCAATTACAAAAGGTAGATGTTTGAATATATCATCCATCCTTTTCTGGAATTCAGAGGGTGCATTCTTCAATCCAAAAGGCATTACAAATATTTGCTTGAGTGATTTCGTCTATATACGAGCCTTGTGTTTAGAATATTCAGATTGTGAGATGTGTGAATGAAGATAGCAGCTGATGTGATTGTTTGACTATGGTCTCCAGCAGTTGTTGTATGACAGAAGAATAGTCGTTGAAGCCGAAGAAGGCGTGGAGTGCTATAATTTTCATTTTCCCATAGTAAGTCATATATTACCGTCTGTTACATTTACTTGCCTGCAGTCGTAAAATATTGCTGAAAGTTGCAGTAGTAGAAGATGGATTCTCAGAAAGGTCAATCTAGTTATGATTTATCCACTAATGTCAAATATAAGCCTAGCAAGTGGTATAAACATTTCTTAAGCAATTCCTCATCTTCTCAGTTGTTGTATAATACTAGTCTTATAACTCAGGAATATGAACCTGATGTTAATTGGTGAATGCCTGAAATTGAGCCATCTAAGATATATGATCTACCTATGTTTAAGTTCAGAGCATCCACTCTCTTTCGATATTGTTCACATAATGTCCCACTTTCTCTAGGACAGTTTGTATACCAGATCCCTCAAATCCAGCAATCTGACATAGATTGGGGTTTAGAAAATGGTTATAAATATGTACATCTTGGTCTTATTCAATTTGGTATTAATCCTTTGGTCTGACCTGGACTCAATACCTCTGTTTTAAGTTGTGTAATAGACTCCAGACACAATCAGTTCTCTGATGCGTTGATCAGCGGGTTCCAATCTCCCTTACATAACGGCCCAGTTTGGTCCTCTGCCTTACCCAGATTCCAAGTTCCCTTACCGATCCATATATTTTCTCTCTCTTACAGGCCTATGTTCAATTCTCTAGTTTTGATATGGCTGAGTCCTCTAATATTGCCCAACTTCATACAACTACATGTCTCTGTTTTGTTTCCACAACCATGCTTGCTTTAAACCCTAAGCTCGTTAAATGTGATACTACCGAAAGCATGGTGGTTGGCCCTGGCAATGTCACTCCCTTGACTCTTGGTTTTGCCAAACTCACTGTACCATAAGAATGGTCTTTTGATTATCAGCCCATCCAATCAAAGATTTCACCCCTAAAATCCCAACAGCTAATGATAGCAAAAAATTATTTAGGAAATAAAGTCTTGAGAATAGGAAGATCATAGAGCAGTAGATTGCCAGATCTAGAAAGACAAATGTCTTCCCTATCCACCTGTACATCCGAATCGTCTATTAAATACCCTGTGTATAAACCAGTTGCTAATAGATCTGATATAGATAATCACCTACTATTTCATCAGAAAGGATCTCAAAAATGTTATTTCTGCAAAAGTGGTATTCCTATCCAGGAACCGACGCCACCAACATCTGATGATTCTACCCCGAAGCATATTCCATCTGCTCCAAAAACATTCCGAACATTTCATTCCAAAATCGAGCATAATGGACAACATTCTAATTGTGTTGAATGTCTAGATATCCTAGCTCCTCAAATTAAAATGATGAATTATCCTTTACCCAGAGCTGAAAAGGATAAGACTGCTACACTCGCTCAAAGAAGCTTAGGACCAGGAAATCATACTCTTGTGTTTAAAAACAATCTAGTAGCAGATTTAGATTTTATCCAATATAGGAAAGTAGATGCAGAAAAATCTCAAGATATTGTAAGACTACAAAATTATGCAAATTACCAGTCTGTATGTCTAGCTCAGAATCTTGATGACATGGCTCAAGATGTGATGCATACCAAAACACATGTTAGTGGTCTACATGCAGAAATTGACTCCTTAGAGAATAGTCAAGACTCCCTAAGAGCACAACTTGTACATATTCTAGATAAGTTAGACATCATCCAAACAACAATTCAAGATTTGAAAACTTCTTTTGAAAGGGAGAAAGCACCAGCTTCTCCTATTAAATATTCTGGTCTTGAAAAGCAAGCCTCATTTAAATGGTTTGGTTCTTCTTCTTCTTCAGGTGAACAAAAGCATTTAACCCTGAAACAATTAGCTATTGAACTTACAAATCCAAATCTTGTTAGGATAGTTGAGGTTGTGTTACTAGCCTGTGAAAAACTCCAACTAGTAAAGTCACAATCCTCCCAATTACAAGAAGAAATCCAATCCCAGCTTCCAAAAGCTACAGATCCAGTCCTCTTCATAAAAGGAATGGAAGAAGCTGAAATCTCAACCACAAATGCACCCAGGTCAAGTGATGATGATGCAGGAGGAAATCCTTTCCAAACTGCATGGGAAAAATGGTGCAACTCTAAATATGGTTTGAGTAAAAAGGTTCCATTTGACCCTACCAACTCTAGTGAGCATTCCTCTTTCAGCAAAGAAAACATAGATCCAGCTCCTGTCACAAATCTTAATTGCAGATCTCGCAATGAGATGATGCTCATATTCCAAAAATGGCAAGCATGGGCAAAGACCCAAAAGATGATCTTTAGAAATAGAGTTTCATGGAATGAGTTAGCTCTCCAGCTAACTTGGGGATTCTCTGGAAACCTAGGACTCTGGTGGGATAGAGTCAATGAAAATGATAAGCTTAGAATCATGAATCATGACAATCCTATAGAAGATCTTATAGTACATGAATTCTATGAAAATTCAAAAATTGACACAACTCATTATGCAAACTTGTTTATGAGCCAAAGATTATGTCATATTAATCAACAACCAGAATTCTTATGTACTATGAAGGATCTTTTATACAAAGCTCATGATCCAGATAATGTAGCCTACCTTCGAAAATATCTTTTGGCTATGCCTGGAAAAATACCAGACCTTGTTAGAGAACGCCTTGAAAACTTAGAAGTTGATCTAGAAGATCTCTCTCTAGCAGGTCTACATGAACATATCGTCACAACCCTGCAAAAAGAATGTCTTCGAAGACAGATGAATAAATCTGTCAAAAATTAATTAGGGTTTGACTCGAGTGTCTGTGATACATTTGCAGAAACATATCATTTTGGATGTCACCCAAAAAATAGAAACCAAAATACTTGCAAGAAAGATTGTGGTTGTTTTCAGTGTAAAAATAAAACAAAATCTTTCAACAAAAGGACTCCTAAACAGTTTTCTAATCGCAAACCAGGACCTAGAAAAGCCTATTTTAAGCACAGGCCACGACCTTCTACTTCCACAACTTGCTTCATTTGCAAAAAGCCTGGCCATTGGGCTTCACAGTGTCCTCTGCGGCAGAAAACAAAGTTCCAAGCAAAGATCATGGATCTTTTCCAGGCCGGATATGATCCCACTGAATGGGAACTTGTTTCTACCCGTTCAAATGGTGAGTACCTTTCTCTTACTGAAGAAGAGTCCCTTCCCTCTTCTTCTGAAATCCAATCTGATTTTTATGATTCACAGATTTCTAAATTTTTAAATTTTCTTGATATCAAAATGTTCTCCACAACAAGTGACCTTCCCTCTTTACTTCAAAAAAGGTCAGCTCTCCAACAAAAATTGTCCCAATTAACCCCTGGCCAGTTTCAGCTTTCCAAATGCTACAATGCTCATCTCTCCCTTCTCAATTCCCAAATTACTAAACATTAGCAGCCAAGCGTGGTGAATATCCAGAATTATACTCCTAAAGATTCTGATTTCATCAAGCAACCTCCCAAAGTCAACAAAGCATTGAGGCAGGTCTGCTACCACAATAATATGGAAGAAATAAGAGAAGAAGAAGATCAAACAGATGATTCTTTAGATAGAACTATCAATAATCTAGAAGAATCAATAAGAGAAAAGGAAGCATTGGTCAAAGACCTATGGAAAAGCTTAAAGTTGGAAAAGGAAGAATTGAACTTCCTTAGATCTAGACGAGATGAACAAAGAGAAAAGGAAATGTTCAATAAAGATACTAAAGATGAAACCAGCATGTTTAAACAAATAAATGGTTTTGAATATAGACTGGTTATTTCTGTAGATATTAAAGTCTCAGGATATCTAACCTACACATTAGATGCCCAGTTGGACACTGGAGCAATGAACTCATGTGCAAAGCATGGAGCCATTCCCTCATACTATTGGCAGCCAATTAATATTGCTTTCAGAGCAGTGAATAAGACTGAAATTAAAATACAGTCTTTTGCCCCAGATTTTCCTATCATGGTGCAGGGAGCCAAAGTACTTGTTAACCTCTATTGCTTTGATGTAGGTGCAGATATTCTATTAGGACAAGATTTTGTAGATAGATGTTTACATTTTACTATAGGCAACAATGTTGTACAGATCACTGTTTTTGGAAAGCCTATAATAATTCCTAGAAAATCATCCTACGAGACAAGAATTGGAATCAGTAAAACTCTCCCAGAAGTCGAATAGTCTGCTGAGAAACTAGTCCGTATACAAAAGATTGTGAATAATGCTGAAAAACATGGATTAGAGATAATCAAAGACATCAAAGAGAAAATAGAAAAGGATTGTACCTCTGATTATCCTAATGCATTCTAGACTAGAGAGCAGTATTTTGTGAGTTTACCTTATAAAGAAGATTACATTGCTAAGCCACAAAGAGCTTCTGCTAACCACATGTCACAAACAGAAAATGAATATTGTCAAATAGAGATCAAAGAGCTCTTGCAAAGAAAGCTGATAAAATCCAGTAAAAGCCCTTGGGCTTGTCCTACATTCTATGTCAATAAGCATAGTGAGCAAAAAAGAGGAAAGCCGAGAATGGTTATCAACTACAGAGCTTTGAATGAAGCACTTCTGCCTATAAGGTTTCCTCTCCCCTCGAAAGAGCTACTATTTGCAAAGATTGGTAAATGTAATATCTTTAGTAAATTTGATCTTAAAAGTGGTTTCTGGCAAATTGGGATAATTCCCAAAGACAGATACAAAACAGCTTTTGTGGTACCAAATGGACAATACCAATGGAGAGTAATGCCTTTTGGATTGAAGAATGCACCCTCTGAATTCCAGAAAAGGATGGATGATATATTCAAACATCTACCTTTTGTAATTGTATATATTGATGATTTACTTGTTTGTTCTTTAGACAGCAGGTCTCACGCACAGCATCTCAGAACTGTATATGATCTTGTGTACCGTCATGGCTTAGTCCTGAGTAAGTCTAAACTCTATTGGGCTAAAACAAACATTGAATATTTTGGATTGATTCTTTCCAGAGGAACGGTAGAACTCCAAGACAATGTTTTGAAGAAACTTTCTGATTTCCCTGATGAAATCTTGGATCATAAGCAGCTACAAAGGTTTCTAGGTTGTTTGAATTATATCAAACAATTCTATGAAAATCAAGCAAAAGATGTAAGAATTCTACAAAAACGTCTGAGTAAGACAACACCCTGGAATCAGAAGATGACAACAGCTGTACAAATAATCAAGTAGAAGATTCAGAACCTGCCTAGACTTCATCTTCCAGACATGTCATTACAGCTAATCCTAGAAATAGATGCATCAAGCGATACATGGGCAGTTGTACTCCTTCAAAAGAATGGCCCTAAACTGGAAGAAATTTGTATCTATACATCTGGTTGCTTCACAGAGACAGAATCAAGATATCCTTCATCCCACAAAGAGATACTTGCAGTTAAAAATGGGATAAATAAATTTAGATTGTTTCTCAAACCTATTCATTTTAAAGTTAGAACTGACTTAAAGCATATGAAAGGAATGCTGACTAATCAACGTCTCTTGGAACGGGGAAATCACAGGATTTTAAGATGGAGCTTGTGGCTTGATGGATTCAATTTTGATATTGAATACAAGCCAGGAAAAGATAATTGTATTGTTGATCTATTAACTAGAGAAGTTGCTCCTGCCAAAGATCAGATCTTAAAATGGCTTCATCCTCCTTGACAGCACCTGATACACCTCCAGGATTTAAATAGATCCTGATTTGTGAAAATTGTAAATATTGTTATTGTTTTGAATGTTTGACATACTGTATAAAGTCCAGTCCACTCTGTAAAGATATCCTTGAAAAATGGATACAAACTAAGAACCATTGTACATCCTACCTAAGTTATTTCATGACCAGTAATAACCTGACAAGAGGAACAATAACTGGAGGACCAATGCAAGGTCAAAAATATATCTATCTCTATACTCCATGTATCTCCTATGAAGACTAATGTGCTATCATGATCCAGACAAAGTATGACAGTTCCTTTTGGATCCTATTTGACTATTCTACTTTTAAAGATACCCAGTTATGGTGGTCTGGTTGGTTGTATATATTGTTCTGGAAATATTGTCCCAGAGATGTCCTGTTCTTCGGAAGCAGCAAAGATGCTTTCATACATTGGTTCCGATCAGAAATCGAGGAATCTTCTCATTATGAAGCATGGTTCATGTTCAATTTATCATTTCAAGGAAGTGAGCTTCACTATGAGAAATTTAATCCTCCAAATCCTCAAAGTTTCAAAGTTATCAGTGATTTCTTTAGAGATCTCTGCGTGGCAGATGATGAGCTCATCCCAGCTATGCAAGGTTCGCCTTTCTATAAATTCTTCAGTGGATTACCTCCTTTTTCCGATTATCATGGGTCTCCACCTAGCAGCCAGTACAATTATGACAGCGGAGATTCATTTGACTCCATTGCAGAACATAATATTAATAATTGGATGGAAGCATGATGGGCCATAGCCTTTATTGATGTAATATTTAGATACCATTCATGTCTAACGGGCTGAAAGTGGTGTCCCGTCTGTTCTGTGGGTTCCAGTTGAACTCCACTTTGTATGACGAATATTTTACTTTATGTTGAGTTATTCCGGAAAAGTCGATATGGGTCCCTGTATGGCTGAGCCTCGGAGGGTTGAGATAACAACTGGAGTCCACCAGTTGCCCCATCCACTTAAAGAAGGAATCTTACTTTTAACAGGTAGTTGCCAGTTCTAGTTTACCGGCAACCTAGTAAGTCATGTATAAATAAGACACTTGGGGTCTCATTAGAGACATCATTTGAGCACCTCAGAGAACTTCTTCAAGTTTGAGTCTGAGTCTTAAGAGCAGTGTGTATCCTCTTTGCTCGCCTTAGGGATCTTGCGAATGAAAAACACTGATCTCGTTTGTAAATGTCTATCTATGTTCTGTCTCAGAGCATGTTGTAAAATTTCATAGTGATATGTCTTCATATGTAAGATTGTAATCCTATCTCTGTAAAATTGGTATCAGAGCCAAGTTTTTGAAATTAATACAAAGATTTGCATGAGTGATTTCGTCTATATACGAGCCTTGTGTTCAGAATATTCAAATTGTGTTCAGAAAAGAGAAACAAGATGGACCCTTCAGGAAAGAAGGGAATATTTGTGGGGTCTCCAAGGCCTTTAGAATCTACATACTAGGTCACTGCCACATTGAGATCAACAGGGACGTGACCGTCGATGAAGAAGCAGCACTTAAGAAATCAAGAAGATGCCAGCTTAAAGAAGTATATGAAGAGGAACCCGTAATTCCCAGGATTGCAGAATCCGTGAGGGAAGTTCCCAGAGCT